>JASSUY010018114.1:0-49061 GCA_032466535.1 Forpus xanthops | reverse complement strand
TTTATAAACGGGAAAAAAAAAAAAAAAAAAAAAAAAAGAGAAACTTATGATTTTTTTATGTCTGGGAAGTGGAAATTAAAAGAGGCTATCCATCAATGAACTTACGGTATCTGAAACTCCTCTGAGCCCCAGGAAAACATAAAGCTCTGCTCTTTGGTCTTCTTTTCAGTCTGCCTGGGTAAGCTCACTTTATGAGGCAGCATAATTTGCAATGACCTTTTCTAAAACTGTTGCTGCACTTCCTGCTTCACTGGAAACCACCTTTTTAGCTATGCATGATGTGACTCCACATACATGAGAGTATGAATCTCAGGCTTTGTCGCTAAACCCGCAAAGTTATTCAGTGCAGTAGGCGGTTGTATCGGTGCAGGACGCTGTCAGTATCACTGGGTTGCAGAAGACAGTGATGAGGGATGCTTTTTGAAGGCTGGTTGGCCTTTAATGCACCACAGACAAACACATGGAACCAATGGGGGTATGGGAGTGAAAGAAGAGTTTAAAAGTAATATTGTCAGCAGTCTGCTTTTCTGGATTGCTGGGAGGGTGAAAAAACATTTCCTATGTAATTCTCACTTTAAAAGATTCTTTATATGAATTTGATTTCCTATTGGGATATTCAGGGTGTTCAGATAACCTAATACATTTCTAAAGAGGCCTGCTTCAGTGTCTCTTTTTTCATCTTTTATAATTATTATTCTGCCTCTTACTTGTACAGAGAAAGGATTATGCAGTTTTATAAAAGGATTTTCAGGCTTATTCCACATATGAATATTAAAGTGTACCTCTCTCCCAATATATCTAAAGCTTCATACCCATTTAAACATCTATTGACTCTTTAAATCTTTTTTATTGCCATATATAAAATGGTAAATGTATATATTCTCATACAAATGCAGGCCTTTCTATACAGTCAGCAGAAGTTTTCCTTTGGCTGTAGGTATTTCAGTATTTCAGCTCCCACATCTGTGGACTACAGAAACACATGTGACATAATAATATGACTATTTTCTTAATATTTAAAAAAAACTTATATAGTGTTAATTTTATATAATTATTTTCATACCTATTAATTATGCTTAATGTGCAAGGCACACTGAAACACTCTTTGAATCATTCAAGAACTATCATCTCAAGGTTCTGTAGCAAATTTACCCCTGGAATTTGGTGAAACCGTACTGACCAGATGTTCAGTTCATTTTCCTTGCTTTCTTTCTTTATCTGTCTTTATTTACCTTTATTTAGCTCTCATCTGCTGAAGGCCCTAGAAGCTTCTTTTTTCCTTTAGTTAATGACATAAGCTGAAGTATTAACAATTTTTCTACTTGTGTAAATTATATGATGTGATTTTTTTTTTTTTTTAAGTAATGTGCTGGTCCAACAAAGTAAAGAACATGTTCAGATTTCTTCAGGATCAATGCAACACTTCTTTGATGCATCCTCCTTCACTTAAATGATGGCTGTAAAGCTCTTAAAAATACTAACTGAAGGATATGGTTTCCTGAAGTGATAGCTACAGCATAGTAATAAGAAATTAATTCACTTAAATCTGAAAAAGCTGAAGGTGCAGACTGTGCATCGTTACAGTAAAAATACCTAAAAGCTGTTATTGAGTTTGACCAAAAAAAGAAAAAAAAAAGGAATCTTGATGAAAATGAAGAAAACTACAGAGAAAATATTGGCAAGTTAAAAAAAAAAAAGTTGACGTTTTTCAACCAAAATAATAATCATGCCGTATTTAACCCAAATTTTACAAGCTTCCATGCGGAATCTGAAGAATTCTGTTTTGAAATGCCATCCCAGAGCATCTTAGAAATTGGTCTTTGTAGCTCTTGCTACTTCGCTCATATAACAGGCTGATGTTCCTGGCCACACTAGATGTCTATGGGTGCCCCATGGGGTTTCTGGGATATTGCAATAGATTTTAGGAAGTCACAAGTGCATGAGGAAGTTTGCCCACATAGCAGGTTTGCCCAGTAACCCCAGAGCAGCAGGTAAAACTCATTTCAGCTTTAACTTCCAGTAAGATGTTATAGCAACAATTCAGATGAAAACATTTTCCTTTCAGTCAAAGTTGAAGTCACTAACTTTGGGTAGGCCAAAAGCCGGAAACCTTCCAGTTTTCAAAGGCTTTGTTTGTTGACTAGACTTGAAACTTTTCACAGAATACAGCTTTCTTTTCTGCTTAGAATAAAAATAGAATTTGTTCACCTCACCAAAAGTACCACCACTGTATTTGATGATAGCTGGGGAACAAACTGTAGAGCCCTGTTGTATACTACATTTATCCCAACCTTTTGACCCCTGATTATATTCTTTCAACTTTGTTCTTGTGCTTTGCCCTTTGTTTCATCCACATCAAGAATTTTTCTAAGCTCTTTGAGAGCTTCTTTGAGCAGTAACTGTAGAAAAGTCACCCTGCCAAGAGGGTATCCTTTTCCACAAGTGGATCCCACTTCTTCCATTCCTTTGAAGACCAACACCACCAATAACAATAAAAATAATAGATGCATCAAAAGTTATGCTGTTGTGAGCTTCATGTGAGAAAACTTAAGTAAGTACTAGTAACAAATACAACACTCTGTGTATAGTTCTCTGAGAGTTTGTAAGTCAAAATTGTATCATTTAATATACACATAGAAATGGCACTGTCATCACATATTATGAGATATGACTACAGTCCCTGCAGTGTTTCAGAACCTTTATTCCCTGTTGTGTGTGCAGCTAATATCAGATGACAATGCTGAGATCCACCAATTCTTTGCTAATGCCCTGCTCAAAACTAGAACCAGGGTGACATAATGCTTTCTATCTCCCTCCTGTGCCTCTTGATTGCTTTCTCTATCTTGTTTCCTCTCAGATGCAAATACATTGTCTTTTTTTGCCTCTCATGGATATTTCTATATATTAACAGTGATATAGTCTTTTTTTAAAGGTAGAATTCAGAACATGACCTTTAATCATGTGAGATCATTTTCTGTATCTCCAAGATGGATATTTACAAGAGTCTTGGTTGAGGAATGAAAGACTAAAGCAGTTCAGCAGAAATTATCTTCTTAATGGTAAAATCTGAATTATTCATTAAAGTACAATTTATTCAATGAAGTTTCTTTTTCTGTTTTAGAAGGCAGAGACTTTTATGTGTTCCATATGCTTACAAAAGTTTATTAGCTTGAGTAAAAGGTTATTATTCAATTGAGCAACTAAATTTTAAATTGTAGGTATTGTACTTCAAATTATATCTGCTTTTTCAGATGCACTAGATAATGTCAAATTTGCTTTTTATTCCCCTGTCTGGAGACCATTGTCTTGTATTGTGCACATTTTCTCACCCTCTGTAGTGGTATCCTAATGAATACACACAGTCCAGCCTGACATCTTCCATGTAAATGACGGCGCATACCTCTTCTAGTCAGATCACATCAGTGGCTATCTGGTGTCATATAATCCTGGATACTGTTATATGGAAAATCTGATCAGGCGATTAATGCCATAGGCATCTAATTTTCCTGCAAAGCACTATTGCAGGACTGAAGTGTTTACATGAATACCAGGCTTAGGGATATGAACTGGACATTTATAAAAGTTAATAATCTGTGCCTAATCCCCTCCAAGAATTATCTGTTGGTATTTCTATAAATAATTGCAGCTTTATTTCTTGTTGCTAATTGAATGACATCTTAATTTATTCGGCAATTCTTAATTTAAAAACTTGGAACTTTGCTATAAATCTCATCACATGGGTGAAATAAATGTCCGTAAAGCCACACATTAAATATGTTTGCATTTGAAACATACATTATGCAAAAAGAGTCACAAAAAACTGCTTTGGTGTTTGTTTAGTTGCCTTGTTTGTTTGCTTGTTTAACGCTTAAGCAGATGTGTCCCTCAAAAAGGTTTCTCGTTTACTAGAAGCGTAAGATTTGTCCTTGACTGCTCACTTGGAAACTGTGATTCCTGGGCATAACACTGAAATTCTCTATTAAGATAAGAAATGATACACAAAACAATTCAATATAATAAAATATAAGGGTAAATAGCCCCAGAAGGGAATATACTCTGAGCACCAATTCTTCATGGCTATGTTCAATACTGCACTTAAAATATTAGCATGGGCAAAGGTGCTGCATCTGCATCTGCTTGCATCTACCTATGAATTACGTAATTGTTGGCTGTTATTAGGCTTCTTCTACCTCTGCTGAAGAAATTTTCCCTCAGCCAGGGGTTGTCCATTAAATTCACTAGAAGCATGTTCAGCCTTCCTCAGCATTCCATAATTTTGAGCAGATTATGTTTTAGAAACTAGTCATTGATTCCTGAGATTTTACATAGGATAGAAAGTGTTTTAAAAGTGGCATTGAATACTCTTAGCCCAAGAATTATAGGCTCATTCCTCTTTCATGCTGCCATTACAAGCATTTATCTCAACTTATTTCAACAGAGTTGCTTCTGTTTTTCACCGGTGTGAGAGGACAAAAACACACAGGTTGCATGAATTGTTAACAGTTCTTTCATACTGCCTCTTTATTACCAGGTAAAACTTTGATGAAGAACACTCACAGAAGATCAGTATGAGAAACCACATCAGACCTGAATTTTGTGCTACTGGCTAATACTGAAAATCACAGAAATAAGTTTTTGGTTTTGAATCACTTACTTAAGCCAATGACTGGTTTGAGGCTGCTTTTCCTGAAAGAAATATTTCATCTCTAGACAAGTACTGCCTCCTGAGTAAAGTTACTCCATGGCTCTGATTGCAGGGATGCAGGAAAGGGAATAAAGTGCACTTGTTCATCTAGTAATGAGCAACTTCATCTGACAACCTTCATTTGAAGGAGTAAGAACCCATGTTCGTTTCTCTGCTTCATGGAGATGCTGATCCTGGCTGATGTGATGAACCACTGTCAGCATCCTAGGCTCCTTGGGAAAGGCTGCATGTCTCATAAAGGGAACTAGGGACTTGGGTAAGTTTAGGGTCTTCCAAAAAACTAGGAAATCACCTCCTTAGCAGCAATCTTCACCTGTAATTTATAGAGTCTAACACAGAGCTGTGGGGTAAACAACAAATGGTATTGAACTGGCCAGTAATACACTGTCTGTGAGCTAATATAGCTCAGGATATACTCACTACTGAAAGTAAATTGAACATTTTCCTTGAGAGTCACTTAGGTAGCAGTGTTTGTTTATATAGAGGTTTATCTCAGCATGAAGAAGTGAGCAGGAGTTAAAGTGCAACAGCAATCAAATGTAGTAAATTCAATTTATATTAATATTCCTCTAACGTAATAGCTGGCAAATACAAATTTCTGCACTTCTAGTAATCTTACTTAATTTGTTTCTGTCAAATAAAGAGTAAACATTTTATCACAAGTTTGTTTGTTTTTTCCATTAGAAAAAAAACAACCAAAACCAACCCAAAAAAAACAAGCACACCAGAACTAAAGCTTGTAGAGGTGGCTACTTGTTTACTCTTCACACAGTTAATCAAGACTATCATACTTGCTTTCCTCCAGCCTTTACTAAAGCCATCCATAATCTTCGACATCTGGGTGTTATGATGTGGAAACGCCAGCGCAGGAAAGTGCTCCGATACAAGTAAGTCTTGATAACAGGCTGAATCTCAAGTTTGGTGGAAACTCAGTTGTGCTCTTTTTTATTCCTGAGATAAGTGTAGAGGGCATCCAGCCCCCCCTCTATGATCTCAGGCAGAGGCCGGGACAAAGGGTTGTGGGTGATGTGGAGACCTTTATCCATTGGGTTCCATGCGATGCGTGGCAGCTGGTGCAGCAGGTAGAGATCATCTGGGACAGTCTGTATGGCATTGTAATCAACATTCAGTAATTCCAGAGTGGTGATGAAGCAGAGAGACCGTGGCAGGATGCGTATGTTGTTATTCTCTATGATAAAGATTTGCAGATTGACCAGATACTGGACACTGTCTGCTATGTTTTCAAGTCTGTTAGACCCTAGGTGCAAAAAGTCTAAATTCCTCAGTGCAAAAACACAGAGAGGAATTTGCACAAACCTGTTGTTACTGAGGTTCAGTTTCCTCAGACTTGTCAGGTCACTGAAACTCAAAGGCAGTTGAGAGATGCAGTTGTGTGAGAGGCTCAAAACCTCCAGCTTCCTACATAAGCTGAGCTCTGCTGGCACTTCTGTCAGGCAATTCATATTGACGAACAAGACCTTCAGGTTCCTCAGCAGCCCAATCTCTTTAGGCAGATACTTGAGACAGTTGTCACCCAAGTTCAGCACTACTAGCCTGTCTAGTTTTCCCAGTGAAGGAGGAATCACCACCAGCTGGTTGTGTGAAAGGTTCAGTTTCTGCACCTCAGGCAGGCCCCACAAGAAGTCAGGTGTGCTGGTCATGCCTTTCATTATAAGGCTCAAGCTGACATAACGCAATCCCTGTTTCAGCAGTGTCTTAGGCTCTTTCCCTGAGAGAAGAGCATCTTCCCATGCAGGCAACTTTGGACCTCTCCTCAGAAAACACATGCTCCTTCGCTCCTCGTTCTTTGAGTGCTCAGTTCCCATAACACCCCGGATCCCTCTTGAGAGATGAAGTGAGGTTTCCTTCCCTTGCAAGTGCTTACACCAACATGCAAATGCCAACAGAGGATGACAGCTTGCAGGAGGCGGGAAAGTCAAAGCAAGGAGACAAGGAGGAGCCTGTGAAGTGCATCTCAGTCCACTGGGGCAGTTTCCATAGCTGCTGAAGGAAAGTTTCACTTCTGGGGGCTTATGCTGGTCTTGGTGCACCGACTGTAATGAAATACTTGCTCCTGACTTGTGAGCAAACCTGTTCAATTCAAACTGAATGCCACGAGGCAGCTGTCACTGTCATTTGGCCTGGGCTTTATTGGACAGACATGTATCTTCACTGGAAAAAGGTCACAAGGATGCTGTATTTAACTTCACCATGTCAGCTTTCTTGGCTATCTGGTTCATACCATGGCTACAGAACAATTAATAAGAGTGACTTCAAAAAACAAACAAGCAAGCTACAGAAGAAAACAAGCAACTAAGATAGCCATCATTTCAATTCAGATTTAAAGGATATTTTCCCAATTATTTTTATGTTCTTGATTTCACTGAAGTAGTTACCAGTCCACCAGAAAACTTTGCACACTGCAAAAATGATGGTAAGGACTTTTCTTGTGAGTCCTTACTTTTTGCTTGCTTAAAAAAAAAAAAAAGGAGGAAGAAAAAGTTAATGCTCATAAAAAGTGTTAACTTTTATATCCCCTTTGAGATTAGGATAGACCTCTTTCTTTTCCAAAAGGGTACCACCCTCACTGCAGCAATGACATTTTCCAGTGGTATCTGAGCCCACTTGGATGGCTGCTTGCTACCCACATTGCCAAGTGTGAGTAGTCATACCACACAGTTCTGCCCAAATTACCCTGTCCTAAATATCCTGTGCTCCTTTCACATTTATTAGTGAGAATTTGGGGGTCTGCAATCTTTTGTGCCACTTGATGTTCCTTTCGCCATAAACTTTTCTGTCTTTCTGGGCTATTCTGGGGTACAGGGAGACTAGCAGTCAAATAGCTCAAACTAAAAGTGACATTTAACTCCAGGATAGAGGAACTGATGGGAGAGGAAGGAAGCAGTGAGGTATAATAATACCCAACAACAGCTGAAGCTAGCTCTGCTGATGAAAAGAAATTGTATTGCTATAGGAATCTGCAGTTAATTTAAATTTAAAGGGACCCTAAAAAGGATAGGCAAAAACTTCAGGCACCATTTAAACTAGATGAAAATTACATCAAATAGTACAGGACTTTCAGGGCCCTTCCTCTCCAGTGGATCTGTGGTGATGGAGATGCTTTGCTGCTGCATGAGAGATCTGGTGATGCCTATACCACTCCCCAACACCTCATTTCAGAGCACCTCTCCTTAAAACCCTGCACTAGTTCAGATGCTAAAAGCTATGTACAAAGCTGCATCTGGGAGCCAGGGCACTCAGCAATGTCTTTAGAGTCAATGCCTGCAATCCCTTCTTACTGCCAGTCTTTTTTGGGCCCCTCATAAAGCTATGCTTGCTAGAGAAGGGAGGGGAGATGGGATGTGTCCCTGTAGGTTGCATCTGGCAAGTAGGGTCCTACAACAGGAAAGAAGACAGGACAACAGGAAGAAGCATAAGATAGTGGAAAGCTGAGCAAGGTGACCAATTAAGACGTGCACCTTAACAGGGCTGCCTGACATAAAATCATCTGCTCCTGAGGCTGATGTATTGCTTTCCCTGGAGTGCCTGGACAAGCCTGAAAAGGGCTGAAGCCCAAACATCCTGCCCCAGAGAGACAGAGATAACCCTGACGCTGTAGGCAGAGTAGTGGCTCTGTGGGGAGAGGAAACCCAACAGTAGGCCAAGCTCAGCAGGATTTGGCCTTGCGTGACAAGGGGACCTAAGGCTAAAATGTGGCACTTCAGCCCCAGCAGGTGGAGAAGCAAAAATAAGAGCCTCTCGCAAGTCTTAACTCTGGCTTGTCTGCCCAGTTGCTGTTAAAAATTGACCTATTATAAGACAGCCTAAATGGATTTGAACAAGGCATTCTTTTCTGCAGGGAACTAAAAAGCCTTTTAGAGACTGCTTGCAAAGTTAGGCATTTCCCTTTTAGTCACTCTGCTGGAACGAGGAACCTGATGCAGCTCTGCCTGGTGGTCAGCCTCATTCCCTGTGCCTGGGCTCACATGTGTGCCCATGTCCCCGTCATCACTTCAGAGCTCTTCCTTCTGGAGGTTGCTTTTAGTAACAAATGAAAACAAAACACAAAGGAAACAGAGTCTCCCTGTAGCCACAGTCTCCCCCCTGGCTGGCCAGATGCTTTTGGAAGAGAATGTTGTCCCCATCTTCAAAATGCATTAGAGTTCGTTGCCTGGGGACTTGGCAGGGTCTGGTCCAGCCTCTTAGCACAGAAATCCCCATTTCCTAACAGCGTGACTCAGCCAAAGTGCTCTGTGCCCTTCCCTGGTTTTGCATTACACCACGGATTTGAAACTATGCCTGGGATATAGCCCAGAACAGTCTGGGTCAGGCTGTTGTTGGAAAGCTTCACCTGGGGCTCTCTATCAAACAAAAATGCTTGCTCTGCTTCAGTTTCGCAGCATCTCCTGCTATTGCAACTGCTGTACCTTCACTGCCTGTCAGGCAGCAGCAGCAACTAGGTTTTAAAAAAGAAATTCCACATCTGCAGCTTCCATTGTCCAGGTCCCCTTCCTGCCTCCATGACTGCCGTAACCACTGCGTGAAACAAAAAATATAACCATTTCCTTTTCTTTGTTCTCCAACAGAATAACAGGCTATTGAGCACACTTGCAGTTGGGGATTCAGGAAACTCTGAGGTAACCAAATTAAATTCCTTTCTTGACATCGAGATAATAAACCCACAGTGGCCTCATCTGGACATCTCAGGAACTAAATTTCTGAACAAAAATAGTCCCTTATCATTTGGTGTCCTGGGCTGGCTTTGTCCAAACACTTTTCAGTTCCCTTTTCTCCAAGTTGCCTGCTGCCCTGCCCTGTGTTGTAAGGATGGATTGGTTCTTTTGAGCTGCTCTTAGTAGCTGGGCAGGTGAAACTCTAACCTGTGTCGACACAGTCTGTCAGAAAGCAGAAATTAATTTCATGCGTGCAAGTTTGGCAGGAAAAAGCAAACAAACAAACAAACAAACCCAAACAAAACAAAACCAAGGCAAATAGGTAAGATGTACGTTTTGTAGTTGATGATTGTTCCATGGATTAACCAAAAAGTTAGTGTGCAGGGGGGAAAAATGACCCAAAACTTGCTGAAGAACACTGTAGTCTAAGTACTACAATAAAAGAAACTGCACTATTAGCAATGATAAATACCCTGGTACCCTGACAAAAATGACAAGCTATATTTTCTGATGTTCTTTGACAACGCAAATTATTAGATATTATTTTGAAGGAAGCAGGATTGTCAGCCCTGAAAAAAACTGTAAGATGAGTGCACAAAGACCTGGAATGTTCAAATCTGTTGTCTATGGGCTCTTTTATTTGAGTGTAGATTTGGAGTCTCTTGAGTACACCTAGGAATATTTTTAAGCTTTTGTTTGCAGCCAGGTGGGGGGCTGGACAATTGCATTGTTTTTAAATGAAAGTTGAGATCATCGCATAATTACTTTTCCAGAGGATATGAGTTTTTAAGGAAATACCCAACAGCTCCTAATGAAACCATAACTGCTTTGACACACTGAGTTTAAATTTTGTTTTCCTGCAAAACCAAATTCTGACATTGTCTTTTAAAGTGGTGAGCATACAAGACACCTATAGTTACATCAGCATACACCTATAGGTTTGTAATCGATTTTGAAGCAAATTTCATGTTCTCTATGGAGTCAAAATCCCATCTATTTTCTCTGGTTCAGCTTTATTTAAAAATGTATTACTGTAACAAGGAATATTTTCAATCTCTAAGCATAGCCTTTTCTAAAATGCAGTGAAGTTCAACTCATGCTCTCTCAGAAGAAATTTTCCTTTTCATTCATTACCTGGGTATACTTAATAATCACCTGGTTAAAAAGGATGCAGAAAGTACCTAACCCATCCTTAATAAATACCTGGTTGAAAAAGGATGCAGAAACTATGTAACCTGACTACCTAACTACTTACCTGTGACAAGAAGGATGCTTTGACTAAAAAGGCTTAACTTGTTTCAAGTTCAGCAGAAAGAAACAGCCATGCTGGAGAAATATTCACTACAAACACAACTGCAGCTCCTGAACCATCTTCTCATGTGCTATTCCTTTCCTCTAAAGTAAATAAAGAGTTTTAAAAGTATGGCTGCCACACAGACTGTCAAAGATAGCCTCTGGTCTTGGTGCTAAGGAAGCAAATTTTGTAGGTTTTTAACTACTCTGTAGGTTATTGGCTTGTTGATCTTGCAGCTATTCTGAAATACTATGTCAAATTTCAAAGGCAAATTGAGATTTATGAGATGCGATACAAGACAGGAACAATTCTTAAGCAGTTTCAAATTTCCCGTTAATTTGTTTTTAATTATGGTCCTGTTAACAGCCTTTAATGACGCTTGTCCTGGAGCCTTCCTGGAATGCTTTAGTAAGGTCCCATGTGGAGTTGTTGTATTGCCTGACCCATGAAGAATTGGGCAGGGGCTCATTTAACAAGATCTTTGGCAATGTTGTTTTCTGCATACCTCTTGATAGAAGATAAGCTTAAACTATCCATACTCATCTATAGAATAAAAAGAGAGAGATTGAATTTTGAGCATGTGTAGACTAGAAATGACAGGCTTCATCCCTGCTGGTATTCAGTGGCCAGAGCGATTCTCATGTTAGATGTAATTACAGGAAGTTTTATTTCTTTTCTATAAACTTGCAGGAGTATTTTGAAATTCTATAAAATGCATAAATGACTGGTCTGTCAGCTCCTACTTCTGTCACAATTTCCCTGTGTATACACAAGGCAAACAGGTAGTCCGTCTGGCTATACTGAACACAGGCAGCCCATGATTCTGCACTGCAGCATCACCCGTGTCCTCTGAGGCACTAGTTCTTCCTGTGCTCCCAGGCACCACCAAACCCCACTTGCTTTAGATGCTTTCCCTCTCCTTTGCAGGGAAAAGACAGTTTAGCACATGGACATGTCCCATGGTTCACCACCATCCTCATGAGTATACTGAGGGCCCTGTCCTGCTTTATTAGTCATCTGCACACTGCCTCTGTGTCTCAGCCTTCTCCTCCTCATAACAGCCAGTGTGGCGACAGATTTGACACCTTTACAATTGTATTTGAGCTCATTATGTGAAGGATACCATTGCAGTGTAGAAAGTATTTGCTCTTCTATTATTCATCACTACATTTATGAGCAGTCACATCTACATTCATAAACACCCATAAAACAGCCTATATCTGCCTGATAGCAATATGGATGTTTGCTAAATGCTGCTTGTGGTCTGTGTCTTTCTGAATCAAATTGAAAAAAGTTGAAACAGATTCTCCAAACTGGAAAAAGTAGGTTTTAGTACACTGCTGCCACGCCACGTCTGCTACAGGAACTCCTCTTCATAGAGCTCTTGAAGGTCATTTTGTTAGATTTTGAAGGCATCATGAGAAAGAAAACAGCATTTTTGGAAAGTAGAAAAGTGAGCCTGGATTCTCCTTGCCTAAATCTAATGTGATCTAAAAAGAGGTGTTTCTTGCCTTGCCTCACAGGAGTCTGATCAGCTAAGTATCCATCACATGTCTATTCAGTTGGCCTTCACATAAAATGCATTGATACTTTTCTTTCTCTTTCTTTCTTTCTCTTTCTTCCTTCCTTCCTTTCTTTCCTTTCTTCCTTTCTTTTTCTTCCTTTCTTTCCTTTCTCTCTCTCTTTCTTTCTTTCTCTCTTTCTCCTTCATTCCTCCCTTCCTTCCTTCCTTCCTTCCTGCCTGCCTGTCTGCCTGCCTACCTGCCTTTTGGGTGACAATTCCAAACAGACTTATTTCAGTACCTGGAGCAGGTTCAGTTCAACTGCCTGTGGCATACAACCCACAGCTCCCTGAAGCATCCTGTGACGCGGGGCTATGTGTCACTCTGGGATGAGGGAATATCCCCGCCTCTCCTAAAGCTATTGCTCAAATTAGCAGGGTTTTCTTAAACATCTGTGGGTGCAGAGAGTCCAGAAATAAGTCTGACTGTATGGTCTGCTGGCAGAACTCCCAGTCCCTCCTCCAAAGACTGCAAGTATTTTACATTTAGTGGGTCACTGTAGTTGCCTACTTTTCTGGAATCTGTTCTGGAATTCATGCTGTGTTCTGGAAACAAAAGACAGAGATGACTCTGAGGGTCCTGAGCAGAGAGAAGCATTTCCATGAGGTACTGTGTACAGCACCTGTAGTGTAGAGACAGATGGGATTTAAGCTGGACCATTAATACAGCATTACTTAGTAAGAGTCTTACAGACTCCTCCAGCTCAATCTGCCAATATGCTGATTTTGATAGACTTTTAAAAGTATTTCCCCCCAGGCATTGTTAAGGTCAATGTGCATGTGTCCTGGCTCCATGTGGTTCTGCATGCCACAGCAAAGACCAGGTAACTGAATGTTATTTATTGCAAAGTTAATTGCTTCTGCACCTCTTTTATGTTCTTATTGCTTACGTGTGTTTCAAAATGCTGTTGTATCATAAAGTCTTAAGGGAAAAAGGCAAATTATAAACTTATTTTAGAAATAAAATCAGACACCAAATTATCATTTTTTGTACCTGATTTTGTGTTTAAAATAAAAGCATGCTTCTCCAATTAAAAGCACAAGTGCCTTTTATCTTAGTCCTCATGAAATTCGGCAAATCAGTGCTGCAAATCAATGTGACCCTGTGTGAAGGGGTTTAGATTTTTCCATCCACAGTGTATTACAATAATGATGCAAAAAAGAACTGAGGAAATAATTGAATCAAAGCTGCTGTGGAGCCTTAATCCCAGATCCATGACTCTTGCACAGATTTTACTGATACATGAAGAAACTCTGCGTTTACTTTCATATGCCTGACAAATGATAAACCAGAATCTAATTAAAACTCCCTGAAACACATGCCAGTGTCTCAGTTTGGGATTTTTCAGAGACATTATCAAACAAAAGGGCAGACAGCCCTCTAGACATTTGAAGACTCAATGCTGACAATTAATAGCTTGACTTTTAAAATTCCAGGCTCTAAGCTAAAGAAAGATATTGATGCTTAGATTCTGGGGCTTGAATGAACAAATCAAACTTTTCAAGCAATCAGTAAAGCAATGTATCTTGCTATTACTGGTATGACAGCAATATGTGAAATCCTATGAAGTAATACGAGTCACTGTATGGTCAAACAAAGGCTAGTGAGATCTGAGTCAAGTTGCAGTTAAGGGGAGTTAAGGACATCCCTCAGAGCACAGCCTGGTGGCAGAAGGTATAGCCCAGTAGGTGAAAAAAGCACATGAAAAGTAACTTGCATAAAAAAATTATCTTAAAAGTAATAAAATAGAGCAAATCAAAGGCAAAATAAGATCTGCAAGCTGAAGTACAGGCAAAAGAAAAGAGTACAGGCACAAGAAAAAAGAAAGGCCCACCAATAATCACCCTTTCTCTTATATTACAACCTCTAATGAGCAACTTCCCAATAGAGAGAATCAAACATGCATCTGTTCCATACCTGAACATCACAGAAGATTAATTGTGGTCTACAGCCACGGGGTTTCAGCAGTTACGGGAGTGTGGGCAGGCAGGATATTGTAGTTAATGATTCCACCCCAGGTAGAATGACAGCATATTCTGTAGCTGCGGAGGTATGTTAAAAGTGAGCTCTGATGCACTGATATGTGGCCAGGTCATCTAACAACAAGGCAAGCTTTTTTGAAAAGGTGGAAAATGATGTGTGCCAAATGGCAATAGTGACATTTAAGAATGAAATTAAAACAGGAGATTGGATTGGGGTGAGCAGGGCGAGGGGTTGGAGCATTTTATTTTTAATCTTATCTTTTTGGACCAGGGAAGTTAACAAGCAACATCTGCAGAGGACTTGAAACAACAGTGCCAGCCTGGGCATTTGTCATGAAAATTTACTGCACACAGAGCTCAATAAACTGACAAAAGGCATTCTATGATATGGTTGCCTGCAAGATCCAGAGACTAGACCTGGTGACCCATATTGTCTCTTCTCATGCTGTGGTCTTAAATCTGACATCCTCTCCTGCAGTCTTCAGCTTCCCTACACGTGCACACTTCAGAGGCCTCAGTTCACAGGCCACTGCATTCGCACTGTCTTTGGTGCTGTTCTGCATGTTTTCTGCCTCGATGCATTTCACTTTTAGTCTATTGGATTTGAACAAACGTAGGCAACTATACGAAAATGCAATTATAAGAGTTGCAGCAAGTTGTTTCCAAGTGATAAGGAATCTTATCTGTAGTCAGGGCTGGGTGTGGAAATAAGCTGGGCTGGTGGGCTCAGAGCAACATTCTGGCAGATGCTAGCAGAAGGTTACAGTCTGTTTCCCTCCCTCCTCCATGGATTCAGCTTTTCCAAGGGTAATGAACTTTGCTAAGCCATTTCATGAGTCCAGGCTGAACATACAATGTGTTACAAATATCTTAACTGAATCTGTTTGGCAATCTAAAGATGAATATACATGCATAATCTTCCTCAGATATATTTAACCAGCAGCCTGGAAACCACCAGTGCTCTGGAATAGGGACTTCACTTTAAAAAGCCACTTGTGGAATGGAGCAGCAAGCAAAATATTTCTTAATATTCTGTTTTTACCTACCCCCGAAAATGATGGTGTCATGATACTGCAGTAATATTGGGTAATATATGGTGACAAAGGAGCAGTGATATTCCCCCACTGATAAGACAGGGTGAACATTTGTCTGCAGCCACCTGCTCTTGAACTTCTCTAACTGCACTTTTTCATTGTCTCACTCTGGAACAAACTATGTGCAATGCAGGTGGAAAAGGGCTAAGTGCTCTTGCTTGTGTGGAAACTGATATGAAAATACTGAACATTGTCTGCTACCTGACATAAATGCTAATGTAGAAATACATCACCTTCTCCCCAAACCCTCACTTTATATCATAAATGAAGCATAAGCAGACCCTAGAAAGATTCAAGCTGAATGTCTACTGAATTTATGATTAATAAGCTTGTCAACTTTTATACCAGCATCCTTGTGTGGACACAGCTAATGGCCTTAGCATTGCTTCCAGAATCAAAATTGAATGGTTGAGCAGGCATAGCCTCAGGAAGGCCTACGGTGATAAGGGAATCATCAGAGAAAATAGGTGTATGCATTTTTCAACCTGTCAAGTGAAAAAAACACAGATGATGATAAGTCAAGGATATGCCCTCTCATATATGAGTTGTACAAATGTATGAGCTAAACAAGACTGCCTCCTAAACAAGAGGGAGACGGTGAATGCAAGCAGCAGAAAGCTGCATGATTATCCCATAAATTACACTCATCCAAGAGCAATAATTACTAGCATTTAAACAGGGAGAGAGTTGTTTTGTGGTGCTTAAAGCTGTTGTGAATTACTGTAAGAAACATAGGAAGAAAGAAGCACACAGGTAGATGCAGCAAAAAGGAGGGGCAAAAATTATAGATAGAGCAATACATAGACTTAAGAATGATGTCGATTTTTTTTAGGAGGATTTAACCTGCCAGTGTTATCAAAAGATCCAGAAAACATCTCAGGCCCCAGGGACTAAGCCAGGTTATAGGTGCTGAGGATTAGGAAACTGTAAACTGGAGGGCAGCCTAATGACCTGCCAATCTGATATAAATTCACCTTCCTCTGAGGCACCAGCCAGGTTTCATACAGAAAGACTCAGGTTACAAACATACTTTTTTCTTTCTAGTAAGCAAAAAGATGTGTACAAGTATGGACATGGGAAAACAGTGGACATGGCAAGTTGTCTTTCAATATTAATAGCTGCTGATATTCTCCTGAATCAGTGTTCTGGGAAGGACAATAATCAGCTAGTTAAAGCTGTTATTTGTGTCAGCCTAAACTCTCCCTACTAAATCTCATCAACAAATCTTAGCTATTACTATAATGCTTACATGCTTTATTAGTTTTCAAATAAATGTTTTCAATAATAAAAAAAGTGCTGTAAAGGTAGAAGTCATAAATTAAGGGGCATTCTCCATTAGCAGCAGTATACAGCCATAATATGTCCTTGCAGAAGTGGTGCCTGTATAACTTATTGAGCTATCCAGGCAGTCACAGGAAAAGCACTGGAAGAGGGACTGCCCTTTGAGCTGTCTGTGTACAGCACATAGCATCTGCTGCAAAAATGAGAACTGATTTTGCAAGAGATTCTGTTGCTATGTAATAAGCACAGCTCTGCACCACTGGTTTGTGAGACCATCCACTGAGGTAGACTTAACAGTTTCTCTCTCTCATTTCACAGCCTGGCAAACTTTTTCACACTTTGCTCTTACTAGGAAAGCCTCACCGGTTTGCTGTGTATTTTTACCACAGGACTGACCAGTGGCATCTGACAGTGCTACAGAGGCAGTTTTTTCCTAAGTAGCTTCTGAAGGTGTTTGTACTCTCTGATGCAATCAGGGTTATATTTATTCCAGCACTATGCGTACAGCTTGTAGGAAGTATTATTTTTCACTCTTATGGCTGAAAAAAAGAGAAAGAAAATAGAATTAGGCAAGACAAAGCAGCAGTAACCTCCAGGCTCCTCTTGATGTGCTCCACATTGAGTCCTTCTCAAGCCATTCATGGCCATAATTTCCCCTGCACAACTCAGCTGAGGTGCAAGCCTTGGCAGCACCGTGTTTGCTACAGCAGGGCTCTGGGTCCTCATCTGTGCTGACTTGAAGACAAGAGTGGCCCCTCCTGAAGACATAGCTCCTGAGGCATTTAGGTCATTTGGGAGCTTCTAGTATGAGTGCTGACAGATAAGCTTTTTTTTAGACATGAAGAATATGTGCGATAGAGTGATACAGTGAAAAAAAAATGTTGCTAAAAAAATAAACTTAGTGCTAAGTATTACTAGGACCTCTGGTTATATCTCTTTGTCAGATGTCCACTATTTCATAAAGTATAGACCTGCAATGTATATTTACAGGACAATAACTAAAAATCCTGTGTTCTAGAATTGAATAACATTTTTATGCAATCCATTGCATTTAGATAATCTGAGAACATCTGTGACTGTGTGAAGTTATTTTGTATTCTGGGCCCTTAAGCAGACAAAAATATTATCTAAACAACAGGCCAAATTTGGAATCAATGTCAGTCAAAGTTGTTTATTTTGGAAGTCACACCTGTTAACTCTCAATTAGAATGTGACCCTCTGGCTTTGCATCTTAAGCATTCACATATAACTCAAAGTCAAAAATGGGGGAGCTTTCTTATAGACTCTTACAAGCCCATCATTGCATATCTTCCATACTTGTGACACTGGGAAGAAATCTGCCTGCTGATTAATACAAAACTATGTTGAAAATATAATTTCCTTGTATTTAAACTCTCTGTTGACATTTTAGTGGCAAATAAAACCCACTGAATTTGTTCAGTTGTTGAGGCAGTTAAGATTGAAATGCATGAGTCTTCCTAATTGAACAGAGGTTTGCACACAGTCCTAAAGTTATCAAATGTACATGGTATAATTTATTAACTGAAAGCCCATTAGTTCCTGACAAAAGTGAGGAAAAGGAGACACAGTATAAATATTTAAGTATTAATTCAAAGACTTTTAAGGAACATGCAGAGGATGATCAAGGGACTGGAGCACCTCCTGTATGAAGACAGGATGATAGAGTTGGGGCTGCTCAGCCTGGAGAAGAGAAGGCTGTGTGGAGACCTCATAGCAGCCTTCCAATAACTGAAGGGGGCTTATAGTGGTGCTGGGGAGGGACTCTTCATGAGGAACTGTAGTGAGAGGACAAGGGGTAATGGGTTCAAACTTAAAGAGGGAAAGTTTAGATTGGATCTGAGGAAGAAATTCTTTACTGTAAGGGTGGTGAGGCACTGGAATGGGTTGCCCAAAGAAACTGTGAATGCTCCATTGCTGGCGAGGTGTTCAAGGCTGGATTGGACATAGCCTTGAGTGACATGGTTTAGTGTGAGGTGTCCCTGTCCACGGCAGGTGGATTGGAACTAGATGATCTTAAAGTCCTTTCCAATCCTAAGTACTCTATGATTCTATGACACTGGAGTATAAGGAACCAGGCTTTGTGTGAGGCTTGCTGTCACAAGATCTGTTTGTGAGATTTCTCCTCTCTAAACCACTAGGCATCCTAGCAAAGCATCAAGAAGCTACTGAAATACTTCACTGGTTATGTCAGAATGGATACCTAAATATAGAATCATAGAATAGCTTGGACCGGAAGGAACCTTAAAGATCATCTAATTTCAAACCCCCCTGCCTTGGGCAAGGACAGCTTCCATTAGACCAGGTTGCTCAAAGCCCCATCTAACTTGCCCTTGCCTATATGCCAAAACATATGTGCAGGCCAGTAGTTGTGATTTTATCGATTGCCTCAAATGATGGCGTGATTAAAATATATTAATCATGGGTGTTTTAAGGAATACTCTAATTCTGCTTGCATTCAGGTTAGAAAAAAATAAGACTTGAAGCCAGTTATAACACTGTGGCATGCTGTCAGAGTATCTTTTATTCAGAGATGTTGAAACATCGCTCAGTGGCTTACAGTGTTGACCCACCACTGTCTCTGACTGTTCCTTGCTCTACCAGCTGGACTGGGGTTGCCTGAAAAACATGGCCACATGCCTCTTTTTGAAAAGCTAAAAAGCTATGACATGTGCTTACTTTGTTATTTGCAAAACAAGTGATGTTATTTGGAAACATACTCTGAAATACAACATTCATCTCCCTGTTGAGCAAGTGTGCTCTGGCCAGAGAGGGGCATTCAGGTTCACAAGCAGCATCTGGCCTACCTATATATCATGTCCTGATTACAGCTGCCTCTTCCTCCTCTGCCTCTGGAGGTGAAGAAGGCAAAGCCTAGGCAGAGAGAAGACAGGCAAGCACAGATATACTCTGCCTGTTGGCACAGACATGGCTGGGAACCAGGTAGCTGGGAATAGAGCTGTTGGGTACTTGTTGGGACGTGGTGCTTTTACTTTGGAGGCATTACTCCTGATTTAGCTGTGTAACTTCCAGGTTACATTCCTTATATTCGTGTGACTCTGGTGGATCCCACTCTGCCTTTAAAGCAGGTGTATTTCTGCAACTCCAGCACTTCTGCAAGAGGAGTTTAGTTAGTGCATGGCTACCCTGTGTGCTAATCCCCTCACCTAGTCACTGACCACTTTCTACCTCTGCCCCATGAAATCTTGTCCATAAAGTAGAAATTCGGGACATTGTCTGTTCAGAGATCAAAGGGAATAAAGATAGGAAAAATATTAGTGCTCCAAACCCATTTCCTCCCAGTGCCTCAACCTGGATTCAGAAAGATCACTTTCAGAGATAAAAGGATAATCCAGTCATGGTTTAGTTTCTCTTCCTCTGAGACTCCCAGCCAAATTGTCAAGATAGCTTTTATTTTTCAGACATTCTTGGAAAGGCTCTTTTATAACAAGCAGCCAATACACGTGGGCACGAAAATGAACTTAATTTTAAAGACAGGTGGTTTAAAATACGTATTAGACAGAGAGAAAAAAGTCATTTGAATTTAAATTGAACAGCTATTAGCTTCCCTAGATAATCTCTTTTAGGAACAATTGCCTATTAATTATTTACTGCTAGCTAAAGATTTGCTCTCAAGCAAATTCTTTGGATTTTGTTGGCTTCACTGCAGTCACTGCTGCAAAATCTGGCACGTGGTAATTCCAAATTCCAGGACCAGTTATTCGCCTTTTTTTTTTTTTTCCCTATGGAAAAGTTCAAACTGACTTTAATAAGAGGTTTACTTCAGGAAGGGATGTGGAATTTATTGGCAGTATTACACAAAATATATAACAGTTAAACCTGTTACCTTGGCAAAGCAATCACACCCATGAACTACGATGGCATCCCACTTGCCAAATGCAAATAAGCTAGTTCAGTATGATGCCAGGAAGAGCTCAGTATCAGAATTTTTTCAGGGAATAAAAGGCTCCACAAAAGTTGCTTTCTTTGTTTTTCAAAGAGATGGGGCTCATGTGGCATTTAGAGGAAACGAGATAGATATGATGGATCTATCTACATACAAGTCCTGTGAAATGCTACAGCCAAGAAGTCCCCATTGTACTCACATTAATTTTCGAACTTGCACATTAGCTCCTATGCCCATCCTCATCCCTCTCCCATCCACCCTTCTGCCATCTTCTGTGGACTCTTACAGAAATGCTGTTGGGGGAGCAGTGTGTGAAGTAATCCTGGTACTGTCAATCTTCAAGCACTATATGCATGATGAGGACAATCAGGCAGCCAATAAGTTACATATAATCAAATGCATAAAACTCATGCTCAATGAAATAAGCTAATGCTAAGCTGTTCAGGAGAGAAAAACTCCCCTACAGACATCCTGTCTCATCATTTTTTCCATCAGAGTGACTGTTTTGTCTTCCTGAAGCATCCACCCAGAGCTGGCCAGCCTCCTGCAGGGTATCACAGGCCCCAGGAAGCAGTGGACAGCAGCAGGCAAAGTGTGACACTGCACCCGGGGCACCGGGTTTGCTTCGTGTAAGGCGTGGAAAACCAAAAGTTACCAGTACAGAGGAAGTCGGTGGGCTCTGCTTGGCAATACATGTTGCACTGATTTTATTTATGCGTTAAAGCGGGTGCTAGAAAAGGAATTCAAGGTTTTGATTTGCAGGTTTACAGTGCCATCAAGCGGCTACTTTAAATGACTGCAGAATAAAATCGGCAAAACGTGGAGTTACTGGAGATTGCACTACATAGCAAGATTTTTAGATTTGAATAAAACCCAACACAGGTTTTAAAAGTGAAGTTTCAATAAGCTGATTAAATGTAATTTATATGACAGGCTGAGAAAATCTGGACTGTTCAACCTGGAGAAGAGAAGGCTGTGTGGTGACCTCATAGCAGCATTCCAGTATCTGAAGGAGGTCTATAAGGATGCTGAGGAGGGACTCTTTATCACACAGTGTGGTGATAGGACAAGGGGTAATGGGTTCAGACTTAAACAGACTTAAACAAGGGCTATATAGGTTGTCTGTGAGGAAGAAATTCTTTACTGTGAGGGTGGTGAGGCACTGGAATTGGGTTGTCCAAAGAAGTTGTGAATGCTCCATCCCTGACAGTGCTCAAGGCCAGGTTGGACAGGGCATTGAACAACCTGCTCCAGTGGGAGATGCCCCTGACCATGGCAGGGGAGCTGGAACTAGATGATCTTTAACGCCCCTTCCAACCCAAACCTTTCTATGATTCTATATTTTTAATAACTAAATTTTGATTATATTTACTTTTTAACAATTTTAAGTACTTTTTCTAACTTTTGAAGTACTTCTTTACTTTTAAAACAAATACATGATATATATTACTATTAAAAATTTGATTAAAACCCCAGTTAAAAATCCTGTAAGAACACAACCCAACAAGGCACAGCCTTGTCACAAATAACTTAGCAGCATCTGAAAATTGAATCAGTGTTACAAAAACCTGTCGCATTAGGAAATCCTTAACCTATATGTTTGTGATCTGTTTATGGATTTAAAGTTGTTGTTTGCTGCTTTGTTGGTTTTATTTGTTTGTTTTTATTTATTTATTTTTCCTTGTATGATCTTGTGTTTGTGGCTTCATTGTCATGCCAATTAATTGAATATTAAATGTTTTTTGGGTCATCAGCTTACAGTTTATAGAGTACTTTGGATATGTCATAATAGAAAGTATTACCAAAAATCACTGTGTAAAGTCTAGGTGCTGACTCATTGACTCATTTTCAGTCACTTTTTGAGAGCAGCTTTCAATCAACTGCAGTTCTGATATTTAAAAACAAATCCCATAGCAGTAATAACTGTTTCTCGTGTTCCTTGATGGCATTTATAGAAAACTTTTATAAAAAGTTTGCTTAGCTGTATTGTGCATGCAATACACAGGGTTTTCTCTCCCCCCTCTACTGAGAAAAAATGAAATAAGGAGAGAAATCGATGGCTTCACAGGCAGCTCAAGATTAGCTACAAAAGTTATCTTCGGGATGATGGTGCCTCTAAGCAGAGAGATGTGCATTCCTGGGAGTACCTGTGGTGGGTCACCTCTGGCTGCATGACTGTGGAAAGCAGTGGAGGAGAAGTGAGGTTTTGCACATGGGGAATAATTTTAACTGCCACTTGCAGGAGTGCAGCTGCTCCCTGATGACAAATGTGCAGGATCAGTAAATACAGCACTACAGTATTGCTGCAGATAACCACTGACTGAAGCTTGATAATGTTTTAATTTATTTAAACACAGGCATTTCTTGACTGAAGTCAAAGACTAGCTAGAGAAACTTACCTCCTAAGATCTCCCCTCATTGAGCCGATTGGCTTTGTGTCTTGTCCTCCAGAGCAAACCTGTAATTAGCAATGGAGTTTACACAGACAACACCTTAGTAAATACAGCCTGACGATCTTCCCTCCCTCCCTTCATTCCTCCCTTCCTTTCTTCCTTCCTTCCTTCCTCCCTCCCTCCTTCCCTTCCTCCCTCCCTTCCTTTCTTCCTTCCTTCTCTCCCTCCTTCTCTCCTTCCTTCCATTCATCGTGTATATAATATTTATGTGGACAGTGTGGCCTCTTGCTGTGCAATTCAGTTTCTAAATATTTCCAGTCATGAATTTTTAATTATAATTCTTTTTAAAGTGGAGCTGATACCTTGCTAGATATTAAAATACATTGGACCTTTTCCTCACTACTGAACACTTTTTTACACAATACCAAAAGGATAGCAAAGACTGCTGTCAGGCTTGGTAGCATTTAACACTGACTTTGCACTCAAGTAGAAAAGGAATTAGAAAATGACTTCTAGTCAGTGCAATTTAACTTGAGAGTAATTAAACTATGATTGCCCCTTAAACTTTGTCCTTTTGCCCAATTTTTATATTTATGAATTAATAGGGCATCTGATTTCCCCTATTTTGCAAGTTAGGTTATCCTTTCAACACAACTTAAAAGACAGATTCCATAACTATCCATAGGTAGTTCAATGTAAGTGTATTTAATTCAAGATTATATGCTTCAAATAATGCAGAGTTAATTTCAAAGATAAAATGTAATCATTAACTCTGCTTCCATTTTATATATTAATAGAAATGTTGGAGCAGCAGAGGATCTCTCTAAAAAGCATTAGAAAAGTGGAGCACAGAGATTTCCTAACTACATTGTCCTTTTTTAATTCACTAGTAAAAATTCAGTTCAAATACATGTAAGGGTACCTATTAGGTACTAGGGAAGCATATTCACCTGCTTTTGTAGACAGGAAGAGTTAGTGCTGGTTTTGAAATTATGGTCCCTAAGCCTTACCTTAGGACACTCCTACTTGTTCTCAAACGAGGATCTTGACATAGGTATTTAGATTACTATTTTTTAAATCACTTCTGGTTTCAGTCTTAGGCAGAGCTAATTTCTTGAAAATTGGAGATGATAAATTATTCAGTTTGCTAATAATGTCTTTCCAGATAGGCATCAGGCACCTTTTTGCAGCAGTAGGAATGACAGTTAAGATTAAAAAATAGCTTGCATTAGGCACATTTTTCCTCCCACGTTAATAAAGTTAAATTGCTTCTTGAATTAGATTCTATGGCAAATTTCTATAACAAAAGCTTAGTGCTGACATCAAATTCATGTGTAAGTGTATAAATAAATTACTTCATTTTAAAAACTACAGAAGACGACTGGAGATGTTCATTATTCCAGAAACTGGGCTAAGGTCACCTATTTAAGCTCCTGGCTTTCATCTTCTGCTTTCTGAAAGCTTTGATTCTTGCATATCTGTAGATATCCTACCAAAAAGGTGATAAAACATTGCTAATCTCACACCAAGATACCTTTCTTTAACACAGATTTTGCACAGGCAGGTAGGTATATGTCTATGGGCAGCAAATCTCAGCACTTGCTGTTAAAAGCTCAACCACCAGAACAATGTGGATGTCCTACAGATCTTTTCCCAGCTGCATACCTGACTGCACTTGAGAAGAAATGCAAATTCACCAAAGAAAAGAGCAGAGGGTATGATTAACTGATTGACTCTTATTTATTTATTTTTTGCAAAAAAAAAAACAAGGAACAAAAAATAGTCATAAACTTTAATCTGCTCTCACAAATTGATCATGGCTTAAAAAGTACAAGTTGAGTTATTTTATAAATTCTTATCCATTCAGGATTATGTGAGATGTTAGGAGCACAAATTAAATGCCATTCAGCTTGCACATCTCTGTGAGTCATACTCTTTCAAGTCATACTCTTTCCCCTTCCTAAGAAAAATTTGGAAGTGATGGGTTTGGATCCTTCAAGTCGTCCCATAAATCCAAGATTAGTTTGGAGATGAGTGGTGAGATTTTTCGTGCTCATAACACTTGTTTTTCACATTAAGAATGTAACTCTGGCTGTTCCTTTGCCTGCATGAATCACTGGAGCTTTCAAGCTCTTGCAAGCAGTTTTGTCAAAATAGAAGGAAAAGCCCCATGCCCAGACTGGAAAATGCATCATGGAAGGGTTGTTGCTGATTACTAGCACTGACAGTATTTTATTACCTATGAGTTCCATTTTTTTTTTCATCAAATGAGAAAATAATGTGAATTCACTATGATTTTGGGGGAGGAATTAATTTATCATAATGCAGTACACCATCCAATCATTTCTGTTGGACAATAATCACAGTTTCTGGCCTGTGAGCTGTTCACAGAAAACGTGCTCAGTCTTACCTTCAACACCATTGGAGCTGATGAGTCACTTCTAGTAGGAAAACAGAAGAAGCCTATCAACAGGAAAACATCACCACTTATTTTGCAATGTGGAATCTATTTCCAAACCATGCCACCCTCTGCAGGCATGACTTCCCGCTACCCAGTATCTCTCGCCATTTGTATCTCCTCTTTTGGTAGCTATAAAAGGACAAGAGTTACAAGAAGTATCTTCATAGTCAGGAGCCTAGGCATGATCTAGGCATACAATATGTTTATCACAATACAATGAGAAAGTGACATATTTAATTTCAAAATTATCTGGGACAACTATATTGCTTGCATTGGGTCTATCCAATGCTGCATGAAAGAAGGGTTCCCAAGATGGAGAGATCTAAAAATTACTTTTCCTCTTATTCTTCTTATAATTGTTTTATTATTAAATCACTTTTATTACACAGTTTGATGTTATGCCATTTTTATCAAGATTAGGGAAGGATCTGCACATTCCCCATGCAAGAAAAGTCAGTGACAGTGCTTCTGTACTCTCCTACCTCTACCCACATCTCCTCCTCAGCAGGAGGATGCTGTCCTCTTTGCTGCAGTCCCCAGGACCTCGCTCCCAGTGGCCTGGCAGTAGGTGGCTGGATCTTTAGCAGCTGAGATAGATTATGGCTGGTAATACGAGGGGCTGACTGGGTATTCAGAACCCTTTGAAAGCCTGGAGAAAAGGGTACCACTAAACCTAGGTGCTGTCAGTGTGAAGGACATGGAAGTGCCTGAAGATGGAGATATGTACCACGCATGGGCAATAGCCCAAGGACTAAAAATGCTCTGTGTTATGGGACTTACTGTTCTGGGAGCAAAGTAGGAACTCACAGTTTCCCATTTCCTTCTGCTCATACTTTTTGCATCCAAACTGTCCTAAAGTGCCTGCTTCTCCTCTTTTCTGAGCACTTAAGTCCAGGCAACTTCTGAGGTCAGTGAAACCTGTACCATGAAGCAGGCAAACCCCTGAGGGACCTAGCACACCCAGGGACAGCTCACACAGTGCCTTTGCTGGCCTGGCAAGAGGGATTAAATCCATTTGTGCCTTTTCGCTGCTCTGTGACAGCTCTGTGCAGTCTCCTGGAGCAGCTGCTTCCCAGATTCCTCCAAAACAGCGGATTCTCTTTAATACTCCTGGAAGCCTTTGTCGTTTAAGAGCCAAGCTGTCACAACATATATTCCAAGTTACAGCTGGACATGACTTTCAGGATTAGAAAGGCTGAAGACTTTTGCTGCCGAAGCCAAGTGTTATGCTACCAGCTGAGGAACACCAAGAGGGACCGGGGAGACACCCTTGCATACACCTCTTTCCTTGGGTTGCATTTCTAGTCCTTCAAGCTGTGGAGGCGGTGTCTCTGCTGAGAGGAAGTTGTGAGCAGGTTGTACTGTGAAGGAGCTTTTGCTTTGAATTTACTCCTCTCTTTGGTCTGGCACAGCTCAGATTTAGGAACTTCTGGACATACTTCTCTGGGGGAGGGAGAAAAGCACTTGAAAGGCTCTGGGGAACAACTGAAGAGTTACCTCAGCCAGCTTTTAGTAGTGGCTAAATGTGTATTAGAGGCAGACCAGCAGTTTACTATATTGTTTTTTAACTCTGATACAAGTGATTGTTATTTCCAGATTTCTTTTTCAGAACACTTTGTTGGTGCTCATGAGACAATAGGACAGAAAGGAAGACTGGACAACAAGTGTATGCAAAAAAGCCCAACAAATATCAGCTAAAATGAGACCCTTTGTTGTACAGTACAGCTATTGATAAAAAAAACTTACTTTGCCATTAAATGTGGCTCTGGGTGGGTTTAGTGACTGGTTGTATCAGTGTGCCTTCTTCTGGAAACTATTTCAAATTCCCTACCCCAATTCCAGCACATATTGTGCCAATGTATTTTGTTGCTAGTGTTCGAGGTGTAGAAATCATAGAACAGTAGAACGACTGGGTTAGAAGGCACCTTAAAGCTCATCCAGTCCCAACCCCTCTCTCATGTGCAGGGATACATTCCACTAGACCAGGTTGCTCAAAGCTCTGTCCAACCTGGCCTTGAACACTGCTAGGGATGGGGTAGCCACAGTTTCTCTGGGCAACTTGTGCCAGTGTCACACCACTGGAATTTTTTCCCCAGTATGCCTTGATATGTGGTGAGGACAAAGGATACTTTGAGAGTGGGATGGGTGGCAAGGTGGGATAGTGGAATGTGAAGTTATTAAATACTTCAGATGAGGAAAAGCCCGGCACAGCTGACAGCTATGGGTGCCCTCACTGCCCTCTGGGGTCAGGAGGTGACCTCATGCTCCTGAGGGGCCTAAGGGAACCTGCCATTAACACAATAGTTCATCCTTAAGCACAGCAGCACAGACAAAAGCTGAAAAAACATATTTGGTGTTCACTTGGAGTTTACTTAGGTGCAGGATAGCAGAGCGGTTCCATTCAGAATCTGTGTATTTCAGCTTTCTCTAGTTTGAACTTTCCCAAACCTCTGTTTTTGCCAAGGGCAGTGTTTTTATTCACAGGTTGTTACCCACAGATGGTTAGATTAACATACTCACTTTGTGCTACATCATCCTAAATATCAGGATTTTCCATTCCTTTGTAACTGAAACACTCAGCCCTTTCCTAATTCATAAAAACTGATGAGAGAGAAAACAAGATTTTAACAAGTTGCCTGTAACTGCTTCTCTGAGTATTCTCTGTGTATTTACAAATACCTTTTTCCTTGTCTTAGCAGTGCTCAGATTCTGTTTATGCAAATGGTTTTCAGGGACTGTATAAACATGCACAAAAGTGCAGTGCCCTAAAATGCTTCTATTCTCGCACATATTTCTTGACTCAAGATCTTGATTCAAGATCTTACCTGTGCCCTGGCATTCCATTTTCTTATCAGATTAGTTTAGAATCATAGAATAGTTATGGTTGGAAAGGACCTTAAGATCATCTAGTTCTCCAACTTAGAGACAAGGATGTCAAGTGAGACAGTGTCAAATACTTTGCCCAAGTCCACGTAGATGACATCAACTGCTCTACCCCTGTCCATCAGTTTTGTAGCCCCATCATAGAAGGCCACCAAATTGGTCAGGCAGGATTTCCCTCTAGTGAAGCCATGCTTCATGTCACCAAGAACCTTGCTGGTTTTCATGTGCTCCAACATCCCTTCCAGGAGAATCTGCTCCAAGATTTTGCCAGGCACAGAGGTGAGGCTGACTGGTCTGTAATTCCCTGGCTAATCCATTTTCCCCTTCTTGAAAATGGGGGTTATATTTCCCTTTTTTTTGCAGTCATCAGGAGCTTCACCTGACTGCCATGATTTTTCAAATATGATGGACAGTGGCTTAACAACTTCATTTGCCAGCTCCTTCAGGACCTGCAGATGGATTTCATCAGGTCCCATGGACTTATGCATGTTCAGGTTCTTAAGATGGCCTCGAACCAGATCCTCTCCTCCGCTGAGCCCAAGGTCTTCACTCACAATTCCTGCATCTTCCTTTCAAGTTTTGTGTGGTGTGGTCAGAGCATTTGACAGTGAAGTCTGAGGCAAAGTAATTAAGAACCTCAGCCTTCTCCAAATCCAAGGTAGCCAGTTCTCCCAATAGCTTCTGAAGAGGGCCCACACTGTCCCTAGTCTGTCTTTTATTTGCAGTGTGCCTAAAGAATCCCTTCCCATTATCTTTCACATCCCTAGCCAAGTTTAATTCTAAGTGGGCCTTAGCTTTCCTAACCTGGTCCATAGCATCCCAGACAACATCCCTGTATTCTTCCCAGGCTGCCTGTCCTTGCTTCCATCTTTCATAAGCCTCTTTTTCCCTTTAAATTTTCCTCAGCAAGTCCTGATCCATCCAAGGAGGTTTTCTGGTCCTCCTGCCACACTTCCTTCTAGTAGGGATGTAACACTCCTGAGCTTGTAGTAGGTGATCCTTGAATATCAACCAACAGTCTTGGGCCCCCCAATTCGTCAGAGACTAAGAAATTTTGAATCTTCAATTTGTAATACCTGGTGCATTCGCTTGGTGTAAATGCATAGTGGAGTTACACTTGATTAAGAAACTGAGATTCTCATCTCATGTCATAAGCATTCATTAGAAACAGGTTAGGAAAGAATTTCGTAATAGTTCCATGTTTTGAACCAGGGGACATTATGGTTGCCTGATACTTTGCAATTCCAGCAATGAACTGTGCAAAAGGGACCACAGTAATCCTCTTCTCCAAGAACGTATGCACTCAAATGAAATTTGAAAGAGTCTGTTTTCTTAGGGAACGATTATAATGAACACTGAGAAACAGTGATGCAGTCCTGCAGAGTAATTCAGTGTATATATTTGAGTTACAAGTCATACACAGAGATGTTTAGTTAAACTATAATAACTGAGTCAGACGATACAGTCCAGAGCTGAATCTCAAGGTTTGTTCTCTACCTCTTGTGGAATATTCTGATGGGGATAAGTGCACGTAATAATAAACTGGCACTTATCACTGCATGGAGGTAAGATAGCACTCTTCAGCATGCTGCAATTTGAAGAAATGGTTAAATGCTGTTATACAGCTGTAAGATGGCAGGATTTTATGTTGCACAGATGCTCCCTCTTTGCCTTTCCTTTGTACTTGGCTCCCAACTGGTACTTGTAATCCTGCACAAAGGATTCCTTAACCTGACCTCTATGATTTTAGAACAAATGACACTCTGGCTCTTGAAATTTGTTGACTTTTCCCTCCACAGATGTTTTGCTTTCCTCCTCCTTGCCTGTCCTGAAATTTAAGAAGTGCCTGGTGTGAGCAAAAGACAGATCTGTTGGAAGGTACAGATGTGGAGTGTTATTTATTTGCAGTTTCGGAGGCCTCTGATAAGGTTTTATGGAAGAAATTGCTCATTTTTTATCTTCTTGAGCCACAGTTTCTTCCTGTTTATACTTTTGATATAAATTGTTATGCCTTCTCAAATATAAATCATAAATCCAAGTTATGTGATGAAAAATTATTTTATATGAGTACAGAAATTGCTATTATCTTCCTCAATTTCATTACCCCAATCCATAAAAGCAACCAGCCAACCAAGCTGAAGTTTGAACTCCACAAGCAGCTGCCTCCGATTTGAAGAACATACTTGCAGCTTAACTCTCCTCATGCACCTCATACCTATTATTGTATTTTAAAACACGGTTTCACATGAAATTCCATACAGAGAAGCACAATGTTTTCCTAAAAAATAAGCAGCGTGCCTTGTAAGTGGGGATTTGTATTTGAGAGACACTTTTAACAGAAATTCCCCCATCTCAACCAACTTACTTTGGTTCTTTTTCCAGGAAAACACTGTTCCTTGCTGCAACCTACTTGAAATATTTGTTAGGGAGCATCGTAGATACGAGTTCTGCAACCTGACAAACCTTGAAATAGGAAAGTGCAATGGGGATGTGCTTTCCTGAGGTATTAAAGAAACATCTTTACCTTGAGGAATTTCTACAACCCGTTTTTTTATAGTTTAAGCTAGTTTCAAGAGGTAGCTGATCAGTAAGGTGGAAAGACTTCCCACAAGATAAAAGTAGTCAACCTCTTTACCTATCGAGGAGGGAACTCGTTTCATTTGCAAACATGGCTGATTTGCTGTGCTTATGTGGAGCAGAAGCTTGAAAAACATCAGCACGGGCATGAAGTTTCAAAGTTGGGGCTGACAAATGCCCCAAAAAAAGCCTCAGCAGCTGATTTTTTTTTTTAAAGCACGTGAAAATATCAGCCACACAGGAAAGCCGCGTGTTGAATCAGCTCAGTAAAGCTTTCTCCCCACACGCGCTTTTACCTTGTTATTTCGCACGCTCACCTTTCTCTTCTCCCTCCTTACAACAAGTCTCAGTTCATTAATTACACCTTTCCTGAACGTTTTAAGGCATCGGAATCTGCGCGTTGCACATCAACCGCAACGCGCGTTCGGGACCGCCGGTGCTTCGCGGGCCGTTTTGTGAGGACGGACACGTGTGACTCGGATCCCCAAGCGCAAGTGTGCGAGGGGTGTGTGTATGCGACACAGTCCCGACGGTGCGGACGCGGGGCGGGGCGGGCGGGCAGGCTATAAGGCGGGCGCGCTCGGAGGGGCGGGCAGCGTCCCTCCCGGCGGCAGCGGTAGCGATGGGCAGCGGCGGCGGGATGCTGCTGGCGGTGCTGGCTGCGGCTTCACTGCTTTGGGTATCGGGGCAGAGCCAGCCCCGAGGTGAGCGCGGCGGGAGTGCGCGGCTCTCGGGGTGCTTAGTGCAGCGCAGTATCCTGCGTGCAGAGTTTGCCTGCAGTCCCGAGACAGGCTTTCGTTCCCGCGGGGCAGGGGAGCCTTGGCGGCGTGTCCTTGGTAGAGCCGATGTGGGCGGCCGTATTGTGCGGCCAGGGGTGACCCAAGGGGGGAGGAGGGCTGGGGTCCGCCGGTGCTGGCCGCCTCGCGGCCACGCTCTTTCCCGTCTTTCATCCCTCTTCTCCCCCGATCTCCGCACTTTGCAGCCGCCCTCCCCCCTTTCCTGGAGCCCTTTCTTCTCTCTCGGCGGCGGGGGCCACTGCGCCCTGCTGCCTCCGGGGCCGCCCACTCCCTTTGTGGGAGCCGAGGGCCGCTGCAGAGCAGCAGGGACCCGGAGAAGGGGTGGCCTCGGCGGCGAGGTCGCTGTCCCGCTCCCGGGGGCCGGGCCTGGGACTGGCTGTTGGACCTGTCCCTCTCAGCGTCGTGCCTCAGCCCGGCGGACCCGCAAGCACAGCCTCTGTCCTGGCGGGAGACGGGGCCGTAGCCCCGGGGGTCTCTCTCCGGGGAGGGAAAGGGCAGACGGGCACGAAGGAGACCTCATGCTGCCGCTAATGTAACCCAGATCGAGTTTTGTTGGAAGGAGTGAGAGGATCAAAACCACTTCCCAAGCATGAGGCAGGGGTAGCGTGAGGATGTGATGGCGATAATTCACTGAAGGTTTCTTCTCTTTTGCACGTGGAGCGGGGCGTTGCATTGCCTCCGGGATACCGGAGCGCTCCGCGGCGAGGTGTTGGTTTGCGAGTAACTTCATCGGAGGCATCCTCTTTGTTCAGAGTGCAGTAGCTTGTATATTTTCTTACCGAGACTTGAAGGCAGGGAGCAACAGCAGCTCGCTCCCTGTGCCTGGGTCAACGGTAGTTGACTGCGGTGTGCTCGGTTAGGAGGGGAAGCGCTGGTAGGCACCAGATGCTTTTACCTTCGGCTTGATTCAGCTCCTGCTGCAGTAGACAGCAGAATTTCTGCTGATCCTTACTCCTGCACATTAAGGCCCAGCTGCATTTGTTCTCTCTGAAAGAGTGTGGAAAATGGTTGAAAGGCATATGTTGTGCAGATGCATGACTTAGATTTCTTTATGGCTAAGTGTGGTGTTCAAGATGAATACAATGTGAGAGATTGGCATCTGGATGGTTACACATTGCAGTGTGTTTATTAGTATCACTGTGTGTACAAACCCTCATCGTCGCAAAATCAAGCCCAAGTAAATTGCATAGTCTGTATATTTCAGCTTGTAAATACATACACTTTGATTATGAAAATTCAATCATAGAAACAAAAGACAGATAAAATGTTGTGTAACTTTTCACTTTTTTGTTATTTTTTTTTGTAAGGTGCCACCTTATACACACCAAAATAACCTTCGCTCACTATTGACTCATACTTGAATATACACACAGTTTTAAGAGCCAGGAGTTTTCTTAAAGCCGGTCAGATATAATTAAGAAGAGTCAACACGTCTTTCGTGAAATTTAGTGATCTTCTGCAGCTTTTACAAATAGTTTAATTCTGATATTCCAGCTTTTATGTAGCAGGTCACATTATTAGAGGCATCTTGATAAAACTCATTTTTTTTTATATTAGTGATGGAAGATGCCAGTATATTTGATTGCTCTTAAGCCACCAAACTGGGACTATTTAAATTCATAATTACATTTTTGGAGTTGAAAGATCAGGTCAGGAGACCATTCTTCCCATTTGATTAGAATTTTTTCTTTCTCAGCATGAGAGCACAGATCATCCAAGGAAGCAGTGAGTATCAAACCCTGCCGGTGAATAACTGCCTTACAAAGACCAGAATTCAAGATAACTGATCCTAAAACAATGTGAAGAATGCAATGCAGATTAGAGTAGCCCTGTTGCTTTTGCAGAAAGTAAACAGCTGAAGCTCAAACATATAAGCATTGTGGTGATGTGAAAATACAGTTTGTGGTGAGGCTGGAAAGATTTCTCAGAGCCATTGTGAGATCACTGGAGAAGTTTTGGGGAAGAGCATCTTAGTGTGACCGTGGAGAGTACCTTGGTAGAACTTCCAGCATTTCTTGGGATTTTTTGCCCTGTCAGTACATGAGAAAATGAATGTACAATGGTTGCAAGAGTGTTAGAAGGTGCAGAAGTCCAATCATAGAAAGAGAATTGCAGAATAGTAGTTACTGCACTGAACAGCTCTGAAGATTAACAGTTGGTTCTTTCAGCCTAAAGATTAATATCTACATACCTATAAAATGTAGTTGGTGTTTTACTTGCAGATGCTTTGTTAAAGTGTCCCCATAATGTTGAAAAGTTGAGTTTGTATTTTCAGTTATATCTTTTGTTTCCGTTTACTGAATAACTTTTCCTGAAGCATTTATTGCTAGGGTTTGGATCTAGATGAGTGTAATTTTACAACCTCAGAAACAAATAGCCATTTCAGAGTCTTATGTGCAGCTTTGCTCTGCTGGAATGCATTCTTAATTATACTGGAGGTAACAGACAAGCTTACAAAGCAGAAAGGAAAATCAGTTGATGGTTTTGCACACTATTGCTTGTATTCCATAAATTTGATTCTGTCCCTGCCGGGTGATTTTTCTATAATTAAAAAAACCCCATCCTGCTACTGTGAAAGTGTAGTAAGGGTAACTTTCAAGGCTGTAGTTTAAAACTAGGTATTTCCTCAGCTGCACTCTTCTCTGCTTGTTTTTGTTAACTGATGTGCTGTAGTTGCCTGCTCAGTTGTTCCTGCCTGAAGGTTTGGAAACAATAGTCTTTACGTGTTAATGCTGAGGGGGTTGAATGGCCCCGGGAAGGTGCCTCAGGTGCTTCGTCTGGGCAGAGCTTGACACAGGTATTTCGCATACTTCTCATCATTTGGGTTTCAAACCTACCTTGCTTACAGAATCATAGTTTAGGCTATGACTAATGCACAAATTGTGGCATTAGAGTCACTGGCCACATTTTTTTGATGAAACAAGTGATATGGTTTGCATGTAAATCAGATTGTTAGAGCACTTGCCCAGGAAGTGGGAGATTTCAGTTCATCTCCTTAGTTTGAGATAGTTTGAACTCACATCTCTAATTTCTGAATATATTACGAAGTTGGTGTAACAGGTAATGCAGGGGAGGGGGAAATGTGTATGAAATCTCTCCAAACTGAGCTACTGTGCATCCAAGAATGCAAGTTTAATGTCTGCAGAAAATGGGCAAGAAAAAGACCTGATGCTGTCACTGTATCGTTAGGGCATTCAAAGGATGGAAGGAAAATTCAATTGCAGGCCTTACTTTCTTTTGTTTACTTGCTGCAAGCAGTAATCAATCAGGTGTTTGAATTCAGGATAAGAACTTTTCTTATTGTACCCATGTCTGATGTATTTTTACTGGGTCACTCATGCCTGGCACCACTCAGCAGGACAGCTGTGAATCCCACCTGGTGGAAGAAGACTTTTTAGTGCCTAATTGAGGATGGCAGATTAGTTCCTCAGAGGTGATGTGCCTAGGCAGGTAGATCTTGGTTGCCTTGCTACAGCCTTATACAGTCAAAGGTGTCAAAGTACATTGATACGGTTTCTTCTGACACTTCCAAAACTGAGAGTCAAGAGTTCCAGAGTGTATTTGGATGGCCATAAAATGCTGAAGAAAGTCTTCCACGTTGAAGATGAGCTGGATTTTGCATTCCTAAATGATTTTTTGTACAAGATGAAAAAAAATGTGCCATAGGTACTTTATGATACGGTATTGCAGGTTTGTGTATGCTAATGGCCTAAATAAAGCTTGTTTCCATCAGTCTTAAATACCATTTTTTTCATGAAATCTGCAGCAGAAATGTGAAGTACCTTGAGACTTGTAGAAAACTTCAAGGTGTTGCTGTTTGCAACTGCAGTGTGAGGCAGTAATTAAAAATATGATGGGAGTCTGAGGCAGAATCACTTAACATTGTGGTGAGCCAAAACCTTTTATTTTTGGCAAAATTGGGCAGAGTGATATACTTGTCTTAAGTTTTCACTTTTTCCCTCTGTTAGAAACCTCAGATTCAGTGAACCTGTACACCTCTTGTGTCTTCATGCGGGTTAAAGTAATGGAGCCACAAGAAACTTAACTGTCCACGCTGTATTTAAGCTGTTAGATTATGTGGTAAGTTTCATACACACACAAAGGAGCAACACAAAGGAACTAGGTGGGGCAACCTAGTAATGAGCCTACAGAAAAGAGCTACTGGAGGGGAGAGGAGATCCAAGGCAACTGCTGCCTAGATCACGGGATCTAGGGGCCAACCAAGAGACCCATCTGCATCTTTTTGTCTGTCTTAGACAACTGGAGATGAGAAGATCCAGGGCCAGCTGCGAGGCAGACTGAGCATACTGGCCAGTAACTAGAGGGATCGATAGTGAGTGTGTTTTGGTGCGTTAGGTGTGATGAGATGGTGGTGGTGTGTGTAAGGAAGGCTATGATCTGGTGGCTGGAGTGAGGCTATGAGCATCAGGGGCTTACATGTGCAGGTGTTAGCAACAGGAGAGACCCTAGCATCTAGGAAGGGGCAGTTACTGGACAGACTGAGAGTCCAAATCAGGCTACTGAGGGAATCCACATTGTATATGTATCTTTACATGAATATGTGTTTTCTGCTTTCTTTCAGCCCTGATCAGTGAGAGCAGTGAACAGGATGAGACTTGTTGATGGTTGCATTCATGTGTTTCTGTTCTGTCTGTTGATCTGTGTGACTGGGCATATGTATATGCATATAGGTGTTACATTATATTTGTGTGGCTATGTGTGTGCCTGCTGGGAATACATGCTGAGCTTTACTACTGGCTGGATCTGGGAGCATGTAGCTGCAGCATCTGCCTTTCTGTTGTGCAAAGTTCTGTAGCCCAACGCAGCAAAACTTTGTAGAAGAACAGATGCAGTTCTGGAGCTTATGTTTTCTCAGATGCACTTTAGCTGTTGAGGCTTTGGTGTGGTGGACTTAGTTCTATGTAGTACTCCACAGAAGTCAATTTTAGATGAGCTGTCTATGAAGTCACCTCCAAGGCCACATTGTGCATCCCCAGGAATGCTGACTTTTGGGGTACCATAGCATTAAAATGATAATGCTCCCTAAATTCATAAAAAGCAACACAAATCTATTTAATAAAAATTTGAAAATATAAGTAGAGCTCAGTCTTATTAAAAGAAGTCTCTAGTGTAAAAAAAAAAGTAATGTAAAAGGTAATGGATCTCAACTAGGTGCACACTTTGCTAACTGAGGTTGGACTTAAGGATGGAAGAGAGGAATAAGGAACAAGGAGGAAACTCAGTTTTTCTGTTGGTCTGCAGAGAACATCTTGGACGTTCTGTGGGGAAAACATTGTGCTTGGCCTTGATTAGAAAGTCCTGTATTTAAAAGCTGCTTTGATTTTTTTTTTTGTCCCTCTTATTTAAAAGAAAGCATCAACAAGCCACAGACTATTTCTTCTTTTCTCAGAGGACAAAGGTATGTGACAGAAAAATCCCATGAAAGCATTCTAAGTAGACTGAAGATTAAGTTAAAAATAAGAAGTTGTCTGTCATAAATATTTTCTCCATTCCCTGAAGGCCCAGAAAATGCATCTCTGGAAATTCAGGACTATCAGTATGTGTTGATCAGTTGTTGGTATTTACAGCCGGCTCCCACATGATCTTTGGGTGGGATTTTCTGCCTTCTCCTAGATACATTTTTTTTCTGTTCTTCAGGTATCCCTTTCTGACCAGAGGAATCTGGTGTATTGGAGAAGTTTTTCAAGATGAGATGGGTTAGGGCAGCTTGCGGAATTGTGATTTGTTAATTGGCATAAACCTTATATGCACATCAGTCAAACTTCCCATTTGTATATGTTTTTAGGTACTTGATTTATATCTCAGAGGCTGTATGGAGTGCCTCTGGGAACTAGGACATAGGTACAGCTGTCTCTGACTTTGACATTTGAGGCAAGTGCTTCATTTGCTTGTGGGTAAGGAAAAGGTTAGGTATAGCTGTGCTCATTCTTTTTTAGTTACTTCTGCTTTTTAAGGGCTTTAATGATTTCTCAGTCATTCTGTGTTTTTTAGAGGGAGAAAAACCTGCTTTTGCCCTGAGATGCAATTATTTTATACCCTTTTTTTTTTTTTTAAGTATTAAAAGCTGTATTCATCACAGTTTTACAGGAAAACTAGAGGACTTATTTTGTACATACAGTAGCTATAAATAACACTCTAAAAATTAGAAAGCGTAGAAGTGTAAGACAAAAAAATACTTTCAAAGTGTAAGCCTTAAGTATCCTTATTACAAGGACAGGTTGACGCACAGAATTTAGACTTCCCCTCCTGATTGTGAAACAGCAGTTACCATTCCTGAGTTTTCACTTTTATTCCCAGCAAAGCAAAATTGACTTCGAGGATTCTTTGGTTTACCCCAAACCTTTTTTTTCTTTCTTTTTTTTTTTTTGTTTGTTAATTTTTTTTTAATTTTAAGGTCTTCCTATAAAATTACTGTGAGCATGTGAGCTCAGAAGGCTGTTGGAAGGGTGTGGGATACATTGCCTGCTGCCCTTTCCACAAGTAGTCCAACCTTGCAAACAGCGTAAAGCAGCAGTTAGTGGGGATTGATGGACTGGGTTGTTTCGCCTTGTCTTTCCTGGGCTTTTCCTACCAGGCAAGGCAAGGCCATGAAGATCCTACTGCTGCTTTGTGTAGGCAGAGTAGATTTCAGCCTTCAGCACCTCTATCTTTAACTTGTTAGCTTTTGATGATTTTTTTTCTTAATTGTCATTTAATACAGTACCAACTCCACCAGAGATAATCCCTAACCAATTATTTTAGGTTAAAGTTTCAGATTTGAAAGTTGTTTTGCAAACATAATGTAATTCCTTTCTGTGAGCTCGCTTATTGTGCAGTGAGATGCAGCCATCCTCTTTAATTCCCACATGAGAATAAAGGTTAAAAAGCTGTTTAAGAAATGGCCTTCCCAAAGTGAATCTTTATGTTTCCCTTTTATCTTCCTACATTTTTTTACTGCTGCTTTGCTCTAAAATGACCATAAAGATAAGCCTATGTCCACTGCTTCTTTTATCATATATCTATAAGCTTTTATTTGCTGAAAGGCTGCGAAGGCAGTTCACAAAACCAATTTCTATAGCTTTGATTTGATCACTGGATTTTATTTTCTTGTTTTCAGTAGCAAATTACTAGCTATTCACAAATCAGTGGCACAAGTCATAGTAAATCCTTGGAATTCAACCCCTGAGCATAAATGCAGACTGGTGCTTGCTTAGATTCGTATTGATTGTTTATGCAGTTTTCTGAAAGCACGACTGGCATTTTACCTTCTGTCACAAAACTCATCTGATCAAAGAAGTGTGTAAAGAAATGTTTGTGACGGACAGAGGGGAGAAAACCTAGTAGTGACTGGTGCTTCCAGTGCAGTTTGATTTTGGCTGAGTGCTGCCCTTCCAGGGAGGCCTGGAGGAGGGTCTAGGTCATCCCTCACTTTGTATCTTGGGCATCAGCAGAATGTGCTCTCTGTAGCCACGGCATGAGCTGGTGGGCAGGCTGGATGCCTGGGAGGATGTCAAGCTGGGGAACCTGGTTGCACTTAGTGCTCCTCCTTGCTAGTCATTGCTGACTTCTCAGGACTATTCCAGATCCATCAGGGCATATCTAGACAGTGATTGAATAGATTTGAGTCTAGCGCCAGCAGTAGGCTTGTGCTTGAAAAACTAATTAATCAAATTATGCCCTCCCCGTTTCTGATTGCTGCTTTACAGAAGTGAGAAAATCAGCTCCTGTAGGTGCTTCACTACTTATAAAACTGTGGAAGAAAGTTCAGTGTGTTTTCTTGTCTAATTTTGTCTTACATAGAGGAAATTTTCCATTCAAATGCATGAATAGCCAATACGTGTTGCTATTCTCCATGCCACATCATTCATTTATATCACTTGCCTTTGCATTGCAGCCTTTTGTGTTCCTATCTGGCACTGTTGTAAGAGGGGTCAGCAAGGTAGGCTTATAAGTGTGTGCTAATGCCTGTGATGATTAGATTATTTCTGTTTTATTGGCTGAGAAGGGCTAGATAACAGAAGCTTGAAGTGAAATTCCTTTGAATAGTCAGGATCTGTGGAAACTCTGGTTTAAATTAGGATTGTGAAATGCCTGCTGTTGAAATTTTTAGGATTCCTTTTATTTACTCTAACTTGAAAAGCCTCTAAAGTATGTGCTCAAGTTACTTCTACTAGAAAACACCCCTTAAAATAGTCTGAAGAGATAAAAATTTGGATGAGAAAATGAAGGGTCAAACAAACTCCACTCACTTTGGGAGAATTGCTGTAAATTTAAATTTATCTACCAACAGTTGTTCGGTTATCCCTTCAGTAGTTGCTAGCTAATGCCTTGGTTCGGTAAGGGTCTTATTAATTACCTTACTAATCCAATTTGCTTTTAAATTTGCAGAACTAAGAAAAACTCTTTTACAAATAGAAAGCAAATCTAACATAAAAAAAAAAAAACAACCCAACCAAACAAAACCAGCCAACCCTGGATACTTTTAAGGGTTATTTTGGGTATTAACTATAAATCTCATTAAAATTTGATCAGAATTTTAGGAGCCATAATTTTTTTTTGCTAATGTAAAAATGTGAGCTTGTTACTGAAATGGTCTGTGGAAGTAAGCAAGAATTTTAAGATAAAGCTCACAGGAATAGGACCTTCCATGCCTTATCCCAATTTACCTTCCTTGAAGAAGGTTTACAGTATGTTTGCCAACATCATGCAGAGCAAGTTTATCATAGCTAAAGGCTTGAAGCAGATGCTAATGCTAGAGTCAAATGAATGACCACTCTTGAGTGGTTACACACGGGACAGCTTAGTTGGTTGCATTTTGATAATACTGTAATGGGGTCATTTCTAATTGAAGAAATGATTCTGCAGAGTACAGCACAGGTTTTCTGTGAAGTAGAAGAGGCTGCTCTTTGCAAATAATGAGGAGAGGTATGTGGCAGGGCAGGAAACTTCAAGACTAATTGCATGGTGACTAAGGGAGAATAGATCTTTCCAATGTGATGAGTGATAGTATACAGTGTGAAGGCAACAATGAAGCAGTAGGTATAAAGCATGACTACTAGAGGACAGCTGTATTCAGTGTGTATCTTAATATGAGTCGGAGGTTGCCACACTGATCTTTAGCTCCAGGGACATGTCAGGTCGCTCATACTTCTTACTGTGGGTTCTTGGTATAAGGAGCTGCTATTTCTGTGCTGCCATGGCTAATAGTGGTAATGGACAAATCCAAGTTTGGGTATGTCTGGTAAGCTGAAAATCATGCTGTAGTGACAGGAAAAGAATGCAAGAAGGGGCTTCTCAGTGGTGCAGTGGCATGGAAGATATCAAGAGATTTTTCCCAAAGAAGTTCTTCTGTGTACCACATAGCACCAACGCTCTCTAACTTGAGCGGCCTTCCTTAGCTTTTCTATTCTTAAGGATGGCAAGAAACAAGGTGCCCAACATGCAGCCCTACCTATATGATAATTTCCAACAGTAATCAGCAAAAATGTGTGTTTCAGGGTAGAATAAAATATTCTTTGCAACTTTTTTTAGTGTCAGTGTAGCCTTGCTGAATTTTAAATGGAACTGCTTGAACACTCAGTTATGGTCTTCAGGCTTTTGGTATTTTCTATGAAAATTGCCCTTTGGGTTGAAATGCATCATTCTTGTTTTCAGGCCAAAGGCAAAATACTTTCAGGACACTTGATTAAAATTCCATGTGGCTGGCTGAATTATTGAGCATTGATGGCAGTACAGAAGAGAACTTTTTAAAAAGCTTGCAGTATTGGTTGTTATTTTCCCCTCTTTATTTTTGTGTCCTTAAAATCACACTTTTCCTAGGATTTATCCTGTGTGTCACAAATGTCTTGGGTTTTCATGAAGGCATTTGCTGTAAAGATAATGAGGGTTTGAATGTGGTGAGGGTTTGAAACATAGATAATGTGCAACAGGTGACTTGCTATTAATATTTTTAGAACAGTTGCAGTATGTGCCCTGTACATTTGTTAACCTGTGTGCCTGGAGACCAGCAGATGTAAGTAAAGAAGACATTGTGATTTACAGTTTTAGCTTGCTGCTTGGAGTAAAATACCTAGGAAAAAAGTAGCAGGATAATTTTTTTTTTTGCTAAAAGCAGAACGTTTTCTGCAGCACACTGAACAGCTGGTTTTAACTGAAAAACAAAACAAACCCTACAGAAGTTATTTCCCAATTAACTATTTAAATCAGAGATTGCAAAATCTTGTCAGTAGAGATAAGGGAATGACCAAGTTTTGCATGACTTCAGTGCTTCACAGTTGCAAATCCTTTTGGTTCCATTTAAGCTGGAGGAAATGTGCTTCCTTGTACCCAGGAAGATATGGCAGTGATGCAGATCTTATGTACCCGGGTAATGGCTTTGTGCTTGCTGGAATGAAAACATATTTCTTCCATGTCTGAAAAAAAAATGTCCTTTTGAAACAGGAGTGCTGGTAGTTCTGAAGTGCCAAAACCTCTTCTACTTGAAATAGCTTTTGTTCATTAATATAGAAATTCCACTTATTTTAAATAGAAATTTGACTTCATCTAAGGCATCTGTAATTCATAATATTAAGATAATGCATTCATATTGATTGCAGTAGTGAAGAAAAAAGTGAAATTAATTTTGTTTTTACATATGGCTGGTGAGTAGCAGGCTTAAATGAACTAAGTGAAAAATACATTTCAGAGTTCCTTTCTAGTGCAGCTTCTTACTGTAATACTTCATTTATGATCACAAGAAGCCAGCTGCCTCAAGGGGTCCTTTATGTTTACATGGGAAAAGAAGTAGTAACATTTAGTTTTGTACTGTGACTCAGTACCACAACCAAAGTGACTGGGACCACTAAATCTTTAAAATTATTCACAAGCTCAGGTCTTTGAGACTTTGCAAAGTCTAAATATAAATCCAGAATGAGGAAAGAGCTAAACACACTTGGGTAATAACTTTCTATTCATTATAATAAATGATTCAGTGTGAAGCCTAAAGCTGCACATTTGTGCATGCAAATTTCATTTGGATTAAACACAGATAGGATTTCCATTTACAAGGAAGACTGTTGCCTCAGCTTGAAAACAGATCATTGGAAAGAAGTGGAGGGTGCGCATCTCTTGAGGTAGTCATAGTAAAAGGCAGGAGGAGTGAAAAAAGTCTGCTTTAGACCCAACATTAGACCAGAAATATTCTGTCTTGTTGATACTAGGACATATGAATGACAAATGACTGAGGTCTCTAGTCTTTGACATGCCATTCATGCTGCCAGTACTGCTGTTGCAGTGATCTAAGATAATACTGTCTTAGGCTGCATGTAAGAAAAGCTGACAAGACACCAAAGTATTTAATAGCTGCAGCTTGTATTTACTTCAGGTTTGGGTGGAAATTATTCCCAGGATTAAAGTGATTTCAGGAAAAAAAGCTAGTATAATGCTAAAAAAAAAAATAACCCCCAGAACAACAAACACAGTGATGTAGATTCCTCCGTGTGTGGAAAAAGCTTTGCATGAACAAGAAAGAACTAATTTCATGGTCCAGCAGGTTTGTTGTTCCCTGGCAACTTGCCCATCTGTCAACTTTTGCCTCTTTTGCTTTGGTTTAGACGCTGTGACAATTTCTAGGCGTATTCTTGAACAGGCCAACACCATACAGAGAACAGTACTTGCAAGACATGATGATGGAAGAAATATTGATTATGCTTTGAAAATGCTTCATAGTGCTCTCAAATTACCTACCTTTTATATCAATTTACTGTCCGATGCTGAAAACTAACACGAAAGCTAGTTTTCTTCTCTTTTCCAACTGGTCCTTAGTTGTTTGGTTTGAAAGCAAGCAGCAAGTTACTGCCAATATTAGAAATTACTCTGATAAAACTTTTTGATGTTCTTATTCTTTATCCCTAAGAGCTGTAATGTATTTTTTTTTTTGCCTCAGATCCCTGAAATTTGTGAAAATCAGAGCCGTACTACTAGAAACCACATTCAGAGCTGTAATGTAAGCTATTGAACCTATTGTATTTACCAGTGTTTTTCTGTTCTTTTAAAACATTCTACTGAATGTTTACTGTGAAAGGTGAGGTGAACTCCTTTGGAAAATAAGGTAGCTCATGTGTAGGAATCTCAGGATGGGACTGAGAACCAGTTACTTAAACTCCTTCAGTGTTAAGCATTTTCACAGTGACCCATGTCTTTGCATCTTTATCCTCTCTACTTCAAATTTGAGTACATGTGTTGTGAAATAGTCTATATATGCAGTAGTCTATGTGTGCAATAGTCTACATTTACAAGCTCTGAGCATGGAGGGACTGAGAAGGTAGGATGTTGTAAAGCTTGCATTGGTTAACTTATTAACACTTAGTGCCATAATCTAAAGGATTAGATTTAGTATTAGTAGTCAGTCTAAACTAGTATTTAACTAGTATTTAAACTAGTGGCATAAAAAATATTTTTTGTGAGAAAACGTTAGTTACTATGTAACTAACAGAGGTGACCAGCTTCAGTTTCATGTACAGAGAGATTGTTTGACCATATTTTCTTGCTAAATATTTAATCTGCCTTTTTTTTTTTTATAGACTTTTTTCAGTGAGTTTGAGAATTCTCTAATTTTAACTCTGTCTTTCAGTACTGCATATTGGGGAACTTAGCATCTTGCAATTAAGTCTTGGTAGGTAGTGTTTTCCTCCCTTAGATTTATAATGTTTTCCTCAATTACTTTTCTATTTCCTTTTGCACTTAGCATTCTGCTCCTCACACTCTGAAATTTAAAATCCTATTATGATTCAGTTTTTCTGTCCTATTTCTGGAAAAAATATTTTGCCTTGCTCAAATTTTCTGCTACATTCTGGCTAGCAATCTGGTCCTATGCTGGTGTTTAAAACTTTCAAGAAGTCATGCAAGTTATGCCAGACTTTTGCTCTTTAATCCTCACAAACTACATAGAGGAAACTAGTGGGGGGAGAATAGTACAGCTAATGCTCATTACTGAGTAAGCAAACTTTTATGTTCTGTGTTTGCAGTCTGAATTTAACAGAATGTTATCAATTTGCAGTGTTACACTTTCCAATACATTTCTGAGTACTGAATGTTAATTAGCACATCACCTAGCCAAGGCAGACCACAGTAGGGAAATGCCTGTTGCTGCAGTACCCTGTCACTGTCAAAGCTCTCATTAATAATGCTTAATGAACATAAGCAACAGCAGAAAATGTTTGGCAGAGAAACCCTTTGCCATTTTGATAGAGGAAGGGAAAGGGTTTGGATTTCTCCAGCTTGTTTGTGCTCTAACAGCTTGCAAGGTTCAAGCAGAATATTTTGGGTCACATTGACTGCTGCAATGGATTTTTTTGTTGTTCTTTCTTCTGGTCTCCAATTGCATTGTTTAAGTGTGATTTCCAAAAGTTTGTCCGAATCAGAGCTGTAAAATAATAAGCAGATTTTTCTGAAAGCAAGTGTTTATAAGTATTCAGCAATGGCTGCAAAGTAAACTGTTCTACAGATAACCTGAGCTCATCCCAGGGTCTGATGTGGCATATGCTTCTCATTCATGACTGATCAGGCTGAAAAAGATGTTTTATTTACTTTGGTGTGCAAAGCAAACTGAACTCTAGTACCTCAAAAAGAAAGCAAAACTTATTCTTGGATGGAATGGTCCCCAAATTATGATTGAGGAAACCCAGGTTTGCATTGTGGTTGATTCTGGGGTTTCATGAGATTTCAGGGGTGGCACATGGCCAGAATACATGTCAGGATTTCTGTTAAATAGACAAAAAACCCTCCTCTTTGGTTATGGAGATTTGAGTGCTAGTGGAATATCAACTGCCCATGTATCTGGGGCAAACGAGAGCAAGTCCAGAGGAGGGCTAGGAGGATGATCAGGGGACTGGAGCACCTCCCCTATGAAGATAGGATGAGAAAGTTGGGGGGCTGTTCAGCCTGGAGAAGAGAAGGCTGCGGGGAGACCTCATAGCAGCCTTCCAGTATCTGAAGGGGGCCTATAGGGATGCTGGGGAGGGACTCTTCATGAGGAACTGTAGTGAGAGGACAAGGGGTAATGAGTTCAAACTTAAAGAGTGGAAGTTTAGATTTGATCTGAGGAAGAAATTCTTTACTGTAAGGGTGGTGAGGCACTGGAGTGGGTTGCCCAAAGAAATTGTGAATGTTCCATCGCTGGCGGAGTTCAAGGCCAGGTTGGACATAGCCTTGCGTGGCATGGTTTAGTGGGAGGTGTCCCTGCCCATGGCAGAGGGGTTGGAACTAGATGATCTTAAGGCCCTTTCCAACCATAACTATTCTATGATTCTATGTGTTAACACTGACAAGAATTTAAGAAATTATTCTACTCCAATTAGTGCTGATGAGGTCTGGGGAGCTGCACTGTTGGAGAGATGCAAACTGCCAAGAATTCAGAAGGGTAAGAGGTTAAAAAAAATTGACTGTACAGAGATGGAAAGGGATGTTTACTTAGTCTGGAAAAGAAAAAAGGGTGCGTGATAACAGCCTTTCAGGTAATTGAAAGCTGTAATCAAGATAATGAAAGATCATGAATGCAGCATGAGGACTAAAAAAGTTGTAACTTTAAGTGATAAAACACCAGAGTAGACCTGTCAGGGATGCTGAGGAATAACCCTCACTGAAAGCTCTTTGAGAATAGACAAACTTAGTATGTTCTTATTTGAAAAACTGTTTGAATTAAATAAACAGTCTTCCTCAGCTAGTGTTTCTGTGATTGACTGATTAGTCAGCTTTGCTCTACAGTATGAGAGGAAATGGGAAACAGGTTTTAAGGAGAAGATATTGGTCTGTCATGGTGGTGAGGTTTCATTTTAATCTGAAGTGGTTTGATCTAAACATAGCAAATTTAAAGTTTGCAGGGATTCTGCTAATACAACCATACCCCTTAGACAGCTCCTGTAAACTTTGTATTGTGCTAGCAGAAATTCTTCTCTCCACAGGGCTACAGGAAAACCAGTGATCAGTTTTTTGAATTAACTTTTAAGAAGTGCCTTTCTGCCTAAGTCTAAGTCTATTGTCTAAGTTGTAGCGAAGTTTTTGGCTTTTCAAATGTGTCACTGCTGCAGCTAACATGTGTTTTTAGGCAACCTTTCCACAAAATGGATTATAAGGCACATTGAGAGTTAAACCCCAGATTTCTTGATAAGATCCAGGATGCCTTAATCCCTGCAGTTAGAAGTTAGCAATTTCAGCCCTTTTGTTTTAGGGAAATCAGCCTGGATTTTTCATTATGTTTACAGGATAGGATTCTGATGAAAGCGTAGAGGTAAGGTTAAGGGGACCTTAAGGGACATTTGCTATAGAATATAATGAGGGTAAATCTATTGAGCAGGCCAGGAATATGAACCCAGGCCTGGTAGTTCCAGGGCTTTTATCTAGTAGATTCATGTAATTCAAAATGTGAATAAGTCAGAAAAATTAAACCATATCTGTGCTATTGAAAACTGTCTGAGATTGTTATAAAAAAGTGTGACCTGGACTTCTGCAGTGTAATACTATTACATATTTTAGGCTTTCTAATACTCTGTGACATTCTGTTACATTTTGTCCTTAGCCCTTTGCTTTCCAGAAGTTCATCAAACTATTCTGAACTGTCACTGTGTCCTCTATAAATGTTTTCAGTAAATGGAGAATGTATTGCTTGTGAGCAATCTTCAACATGGCCTGCTTGTTATGAATCACTGATTGCTTTAACATTTTTAAAAAAGCTAACTTGCAAATGAGAGTAGACCCCTTCAAGTATTTCTGTGTTCCGAGAAATTACACAAAAAGCTTATTGTTACTGCACACATGAGCTCTTTATGGTTTTTAAGTCACATCTACTTTGTTCATTTGCAGATTACTGCTTTATTATGCTCAGTGCAAAAAACCCAAAATACTTGGGGAAAAAAATCAGGCTGTTGCTGTGCTGAATGCCCTGAGGAGATGCTCACTGAAGTCTAGTTGGGGAGTCTTCATTGCATACACTGATGAACAATCCAGGAAATATTATGTCATCTTCTGGACTTAGTTCTTTGCTTGCTTTAGATAATCTTTTGCCTTCATTCCCATAATTTTTGTCTTCTGATTTCTTAAAAAGAGCCTCGACAAACACCACCCTGCTTTGTTCAGCTTTCAGGTGATATCAGGCAGATTAGCAAATCTGCATTCAAAGGGAAGCTGTTTTAAGTGTGGCCTCCCTGTAACTTCTGCCATCTTCAATGTGCTGATCAGGATAGCAAAAAGTATTATCATCTTTATTGAGTCTATTGAACATATTTTCTGACACAAGGAAGCCTATGTAAAGCAGAACACTCATAGATATCCTTCTGTTTGTACAACTGTTTGCAAAAAAATTAATCAGCTCTGCTTCTGTTAAGAAGATTGTATTCTGGTGACTCTCCACGTGTCATCTATAAAATATGAAGAAGTACCCTTTTTACCCTATCTGTCATTCACATTGTTAGAATCCATACAGTCAAGCATGGTCAAAAACAGTGTGTGGATTTTTCCAAAATGCACAAATCCACTTTCTTTTCACCGGAAACAGAACACTGATGAAATATTATTAATTTCCTGAGTGAAAAAAAAAAAATATTAGCAATGAAATTGAGATTTTATTCAGATGTAGCAGTATAGAATGTAGCCAAGGATCCTGAGTATACTTATTAAAGAGAAGGAAGGGAATAAATATGTCTAAAAAGCCTTTGATAAGTGGCACACAACTGCATGTGGTTTCCATATTCCCGTTAGTGATGTATATGTGCTGCAGTCTAAGCATGGAGAGTAAGTCTTTGAAGTGCATTGATGCTTCTGTATGTGGGCAGGCTAGCTGAACTAGACAAAATATTCAAGTCTAGGATACGTCTGATCCACTGTTCAAATACTATGGAATTGATCTACTCATGTGCAGTAAATCACGTGTATCCAGAATGTATCAACAGGTAGGCATTGGTCACAGCTGGAGTTGCCAGAAGCTTGGAAATGTTCTAAATTCTCAAAATTCTTACCTGTAAAAACTCCCAGGGTGCTTGGTAGTCTATATCTGTAACAAAATCAAAATTTACAAAACCACTAAGAATTAAATTGAGTCTCCAGGGAACATGATGGTACTTATATCTGTAATAAGGAGCTTGTGGGGACATCTGTAAGACCCTATTTTCAGGTAGAGTAATTCCCAAAGAATGTAGGCCACATGATTGATCTGTTAGTCTTAATGTCAAATTAGCATATATACACTACTTGTTTTCTAGTATTATGTGGTATGTGGTTCTCTGGTTTGGGGAAAATGGGTAGCTGTGTGTCGTGGTTTAAGGCCCTCAAAATCACGCAGTTGCTCTCACTTTCTTCCCCCTCTTTCTTTCCCTAGTCCTGGGAGAATGAGGAGGAGAATCAAAAGAATGCAACTCCCACAGGTTGAGATAAGAACAGTTTAGTAACTAAGGTATAACACAAA
>JASSUY010018111.1:2521-17274 GCA_032466535.1 Forpus xanthops | reverse complement strand
TGCAGTGTTGAAGGCCAGGTTGGACACAGGGCTTGGAGCAAGCTGCTCTATGGAAGGTGTCCCTGCCCATGGCAGGGTTGGAACTGTATGTGCTTTAAGCTCCCTTCCAACCCATACCAGTTTTGGGATTCTATCATTCTATGAAACGGGTGTTTGAGTGCATCAGTGTATGCTGCACTTTGATAATTGATAATCTCTTGAGCAGTTTGATTGCTTGGGTTTGTAGTGACCTTCACGTGATCAAACCTAGAAAGTGAATGATGATCACCAGAAGCCTGAGAAATTAAGTACTATATAGCTCCAATGATGAAAGAAGGATCTGTATTCACATTCAACTGATATTCTAAGCAGCCTAAGCAATATTTCTTTTTTTCCCCTTAAATGACTTTCTGATTTTGTTCTTCCTTTCTTCTTATAAAGCTGTATCAAATGAAGTGCACTAACATGAACTCCTATTAAAGTAACAGACTGATAATTATCAGCTGTCAGGTAATTTTCTGTATATTTTTCAGGTCGGCTCTCCAAAACAAGATGTATTGGCAAATCAGTCTGACCCTGCTTGTGCTGTTGGGTAAGTTACTAAAACACTTAATTCAGTTGGAAATTCTGTAGAATGAAGAGTAATCAGCATTTCTGTTCTACAATGATGTTCCAAGTCATGCTACTGGGTTAGTATCTTGTCACAACATGCAACTAGAATATGCAAAGGATTTCATGTTATCATTGTGTGGAATTGAAATGTTGACACCCTTAGCTTGTACCTATGTGTCTTGTCCTGAAAAGCAGTACAACTTTTAAGATCTGGAAGCATCAGTAGACAGTGTGTGTTGAGTCAAGATGCATTCAAGTAAGTGCCCCAGTCAGAATTTGATAAGATGGAAGTTCATGGGGAATTTGATTTTGTTTGATAGGTCCAGAATCAGAAGGGAGGATCCCAGTTCCATCAGAACTGCAGGGTTTCTGTTTAGTTCAGTGTAGCCAGGCTGTCAATGAGTTGGAGGTCTGCCTTTTCAGGTAGCTGACATTCTAGCTTTCAAGTGCACAGTGTTGCTAAAGGGTGCTCAGCTAACTGCAAATGTTGGATGTAATAACGTCTGTAACAATACTGGTGAGTGCTGCTCAGGGACAGCTGGTTTTTGCCTTTTTTAACTAAAATAGGAACTATTTAAAGGCTTTTAGTGATGATGCTTAGGGAGAGAGTAGATGCTGTAATCCAATGAAGTTGGATTCAAAATTTGTGTCTCAGGGAGTCTTCCTTACGCTTCAGAGCAGTTAGTTGCTCACTAATGGCCTGTAATGACTGCAAGTCAGTGTATCTACTAACTAGCCATCTTCACCTAATTCTGAATAAGCAGATAGCCATGACTGCCATCTTTGTAGCCCTGTTAACCTGGACATGCAAATACACTGCTGCTCTGGGGACAGAACTGTTAAATGATGGTTTCTCTGTGTCTGTGTCATGGACAAACCGTTACGTCTGTAGCTGGAAAACATTCTTAATTCATGCTGTGTTTTTTTAATGGGCATTGAAGAGCTATAGCAGAGCTGTATTAAGCCTTCTTGCAGTGCATTTTAGTTCTTTTTTTTACATTTCTGCACACAGTTTGATTTTATAGGGTTTAATTAATGCCTTGGGATTGTTTCATGTGATCTGTGAGGGGGAAGTGGTTTGGTAGGAGAAGAAATGATGGGCAGGAATCCCTTCCCACCCCTAACTGACGCTGTGGACTGGGTAGTACATTACTTATCTCCCTGCTTCACAGGCAGTCACGTCACTTACTCATTTGTCCTTTTTTAAATCATGTATTGTGGACTAACGGTGTGTCTGATCAGCCAGGAGGCCCAATGAAGCTGGGATTTACAAAGGCACAAACCCTGTTAGATGAGAGAGCTGGAAGGAGCAGAACTTCGGGAGTCTGGAATGCAAGATCTGTGTAAAGAGGAAACAGCACTTTAGCACTCTGCGTAGTAACACAATATCTGCTTTTAAAGTAGTGTGAATCTACTCTTTTAGAGTTTTCATTCTGTGGTTTTACATCTTTTATGCTGTTAAACAGCGCTAGAGGAATTCTGATTTTCTTTTTTGCCTATTCAAGGCATAGAGCATCAGTTAATTTCTATCTGATGAACTGCTTCAAATATTTCTACCCTTACCGAATGAAAAGCTACATGCAAAATGCACAAATACCCACATACCTTTCTGTAACTCAATCTTTACTCTTTGAAACTCACACAGTGTTTTACAGAAGGCATTTCCAAACCCAGCATGTTCATAATTCTGAAAATCAGTGTTAGTGTAATTCAAGCTATGACTGACCAACAGGAGCTACAAATGTGGTCAGAGCAGTTTTATTTTGAATAATGCAAGTCTGATGGAGAAGATTAGTCTTTTCCTCCATCTCATTTCCCACATAATGCCCTGGCGTTGTGTCATTACATCCACTGAATATTCTTGTAACACTATTCTTTGGTATTTAACAGTTGTAATGTGATTATGTGTTATATTTTCAATGGAATGATTTTTTTTCTACAGTAATGGGGCTGTGTTATAAGAGCTGGACTTCAAATGTCCCAGCACTGCAGGGGGAGATGAGACCTCTGTGAACTTAGGTTTATGGTTCACCGTATTTTGAATTAATGTAAGCCAATTTATCCCAAAGAAATGCTTCCCCTGCAGACTTGGTTTGTCTTTCAGGAGGCTGAGAAAAGAAGAAGCTAGGTGTCAGCCTTTTCCCCAGAGTCACTACATCTGTCAGTTGTGATGCCAGTTCAGAGGGGATGATTTTAGTCATTTTGTCTGCAGCTCAGAGAATAGCCCCTGGAAACCGTCTGATTTTTATGTGATATATATATTTCTGTATAACACCAGCCACTCAGTTTTCATTGTCAAGTAATATGAACTTTTAATTTCTCATATCTTTGCCTTTGTATCTGCAGACTTCCTTCAGATGGCAGTTGCCCACTGTGTGCTCCATCAAATTCCTCCCAGGAGCTTTACATTACCCTGTATGCTGCTAAATGAAACAGTTTTGAGTCCTTTCTCTGTTGGAGTTGTAGAGAGCTGGTCTGGTTTGAGGAGAGGGCATGAAGCATCCAAAACCAATCCTCGCTTGCTAATGGATGAAGAAAGTTTTCTGTGCTGCCTTTGGAATGATAGCAACTTTGATTGTTCTTTGTACAGAGCAAGCATGCAAGCAAGGAAGTTTATTCCTTCAGAAATAAGTAGCTCTACTTCTCAGGAAAAAGGTTGGTTTTCCAGTCAGGGGAATAAGAAGTTACTTCTTCAAAAAGAGATTGGGGTTTTGTGTTGGCTTTGAGGGGGTGTATGTGGGTTGTATTGATGGGTATTCAGAGCCGACAATATAGTCTGGTCAAACCCTTCCTTGCAGTATTCTGTACTGGAAGATGAAGGAAATTGCATAGCACAGTTTCAAAGGGTAAAAAAAGTTGGCTGCCTTTCTAAGAGAATGCTAAATAAAATATGTGGCACTGCACAAGCCCAGATCTTCAAAGGTGTTAGATGCTATGAGAAATATTTTAAGTATTTTTGTGAATATGGGCTTTAAACTCGCTCAGAAGGTGGGGGAAATGAAGAGCAAGTGCCATCATTTCTTCCTGGACTGTGATTGTGCCTCAGTAAATATCAGTACATGGCTTAGGCTGAATTAGTTTTTCCAAGGCTGGTTTTCTCCTGTAAACCACAGTCTCTGAGGAGCATATGGCCTGTTGGCATACTGCTGTCAGTGTCAGGAGCCGTGTTGACCTCAGGAGAGTTAGAATTTCATTCTGCAAGATCTATTCCATGGAACAAATAAATCCCTGTTACAGACTGCCGCACTAAATGTTTTGCTGTTGTGTATGCAATACAGATGCACGTATGCACAGAGTGTGGTTACATAGAGGCTGTACCAGTTAACAGTAGCAAAACTCTCAACCATCAGCAGCAGCTTCATATCTTTCTTCCTCTTGTGGCCTGGTCTGTAAAGCTAGCTAAAATATATTCCTTCTCTAACAATTAGAATGTAGCAGTATCAGCCCTTAAAGTGTTTAAGGGCATGCACTGGTGCCTAGTTCAGAAAGGATTACTCATAAACATTTGCACACTTGTGGTCCACCCTCACCTTCGTGATTATCTGTTACTTGTCCTCTCTTTGTGAGTGAATTTTATCCTGGCTCTTCAGCTGGGTTTTGGGTTTGTTTTGTTTTAATATAGTTCATAAACGTTTAATCTCTTTCTTTTGCTCAGATTCAAATTGGACCATTGAATGTTGGACTAAAGGCCAGCTGGACCTGCTGGTGTGTACTCTGAAGTTTTTGCAGTTGTACTTGAGAGCTGACCTGAAGGTTAATCTTTTCTATACTGTGTAAGTACATACTCTGCTAAATTTGTCACTATTAGCATTGGAAATCCAAATTGCAGTGTGGTATTGCATGAGCTTTGCAAGCAGATGATACATTATGAACCTTTGTCTTATCGAAAAGTAATCTTGGATGATATGGAAATGGTTTCTGTCTTTAAATGACAAATGGTTGTCTTGGAGAGTCCCCTTCCTCTGTCCTTTAATCAAATCAGTGTTGACTTGAAAATACCTTTGCTTTTGCAATAGCTTAATTTAAAGCTGTACTCTTTGTTCTGCCTTTTTTATGCTTTTGACCATAATGTTCTCTCTCGAAGTAATTATACTATTTAATATTAATACAATGCCAAATACTACTGTGATCATGTTGATGTCTCTGAGGGACACCCACCTGTGCAATTGTCACTGTGGTAAATATCTTCTGGGATGGCAGTAGAGGATCATCATCCTGACTGATGGGTGGGCAGGTCTTGTACATGACCTGCCTGGACTGATCACAAAAACATCCATCTGGTTCTGCTTATGAACCACACAGATTGTTCTGAATTACTGATAGGTTGGAAGGAATGGGGTGAACACAGAGACTTAGGAAACAGGTTAAACCTAAATAGGTGAATTAGCTGAATTTACAGGTGATGACTTCTACTTTAAAAGCCAGATATCACACAAATTGCCCTTGTAGTCAGGGTAGAAGCAGGTGTATTAACTAGCAATAACTGTAGGTGTTTAGTTGACATAATACTTCAAAGCTGAAATCAGATTTTGAGTGGGTTCCTGTTTGCCAGTGTTCCCTATCACTTTGATTTCTGAAATACCATTACATGTGTGTTTGTGGGAGAAGTAGATCTGACTTTGCCTCTGTTCCATCCAGTCTCAACTGCAATAGAAAGATCTTTGCTGCTAATCCTAATGTGGTAATCTCTCTATTGAATTTTTCTGGTATGCTTAACATCCATGGAACAAGGGATTTGAGTCCAAGCTGGGATGAACAGGCTCTTTGTATGCAGAAGGGCATTCAGTAAGTGTCATGCAATTTGTGAGAGCAGCCCCTATAGACTCACCAGTCTTTGTGGCATTTCTGTCTTTGATTACTTTGTGCTGCAAAGCTGAGGTGCAGCTCAGACCCTCACATGGGAGAACTTCACTCCCCAGATTTCATATTCATATTTCTCTTTTCACATCCCTGTGTTTTGGGGGATCAGCTAGCAAAGCAGTTCAGGTTTTGGTGAGGTGACAGCTTTCCCTGTTGTCTTGCTGATACCTTGACATTTTAGTCACATCAGCCAAAATACCTTGAAAACAGTCCCAGTTTTAAAAATATGCATTCCTGGCATGTGTTTCTCCCTGGGAGTCTGGAGATCAAGCCAGAATTCTCACATACAAGACAGGCAATGCACAAAAATAATGACCTAGAAGAATCTTCAACAAATAAGCTCAAGTCCTCAGCAGCTTTTAATTATTTCAGCATTAAAGTAGCATCCTTTTATTTTACACATCCTGCTCCTATATGATACCAAGTTACTTTGAATACGAAATGTGTTCATCTGTCCAAAGCAGTGCTATCACAGTATATTCTGTAAGAGATAATGACAGGGCTTTTACCTTCCTTGGCAGTGTGTCTTTGGGAGGAGGAAGATTATTCTGCAGGTTAAGTAGACAAATGAGGCTAATTTTCCACCAAAAGTGAACAAGCTTTCCAGTTGTATGTATTCTAGGAATGTTGTAAACCTTGATGGTTAATTACATCAACTAAAATCACTTTGCCTTAGGGATCCTTTTGTAGTGACACAGATGAATGCTCTCAGTTTAATTTTGAGACTGATTATAATTTGCCCTTTCAGTAGATGGTGATGTATATGATAAACTGATATCTCAGACCTCTTTGAGGCTTTCCTTTAGTTCTCTGCCTAAGCTCCCATGTTTTTGAGGAGAAATCACGCAATTCACCTGGAGGCTGATGGCTTAGCTGAATGCATCAGTTACACCTTGAGCTTTCTTCAGCTGGAGAACATTAACCTTGCATTAGAGACTTACCCTCTCAGCAGCCAGGCAGCCATCAGGTGTTCTGCAGTTTAATGGGACAGCTTGTTCAAATCAGTCTTGTCCTAGAGCTACTGTCTATCAAATACATTGAGATATCTTATTGAATATCCTTAGAGCCCCAGACAGCTTTGTTCCATCAATTCCTAATAAAGAAACTGCCCAATAAAGGGCTTGCAATTCCTTCTGATATGTCTCAGTATAGCTGCCTAACAGTGATGTTCTGCCTTTCCTGAAATCAGAGAAATTATGCAAGTTCATGTGTTTCTTCCTAAAACAATCCTGACCTTTTGTTTCTGGTGTTCCAATTGCAAGAAACTGATTGAAATTCAGCAAAGACATTCTGCAGGGTCTAATTTAAAGTCTCCAAGTTTGCCACAGGTTAATTCAGTGCAAGTACCACCACCTTCTGAAATGCGGTTGAACTGTGCACCAAAATACAAACTGTCTAGGAGCCATTAAGTTAAGGTGTTGACTGAGAGATTCTCTGTGCAGTATTTGGAGTGGAGAAGAAAAGCAAACCTTGGGCACATGCCCTTGTTGCAATGTTAATGATTTCTGGGGCTCAGGGCATGCAGTAGTTACTTATTTTTGTCCTCTTCTTCAGTGTCTTACACTTTAGTCCCATGTTTCCAGCTTAAAGTCACATTGTCTTTGCTCATTGTCCCTCCCTTCTCTGCCAGACATTAAAACTTAAGTCCAACTCATTAGTTTGCTGTTGGATTTCAGAGGTAGCCTCTGGTAATCCCTTCTCAGACGTCCATATGCTTAGTTCCTATCTGATTCATGCTTACCTCTCTGTGCCGAGACAAATCCTTCCAATTCTAGCAGCCAGCACTATGTAACTGAGTGAGGACATAGTATTCACTTACATATTTTATATGCCCTCTGTCTTTCCTTCCCACCACCACAATTTGGGTCAGGCTTAGATGTGGTCAGTACTGCATGATGTAAAGTGCTTGTTGAATGGGGATTTATAGCTCCTCTAAGTCAGTACTGCTGCATGATGGAAAACTCCAGTTTTTATTAGTCCATTGCTTTATTTTAGATTTCCCTCAAATATCTCCTCTCATTCTACAGAATGAAGGCACTGACCTCTCATGAACTTCTGAGGGCTTTATAAGCATAAGCTCCTCTAAAGTCAGTATGTACAGATTAGGAAGGATGGTTATTCTGTGACAGGATCCCCCTGCAGCCAAAGTGAAGATAATGGGCTGCTCATGCAGTCCCAGGCTGCTGTTGATCTGCAAAGCACTTTGGCTTTCTGTTGTTTTGCTTGTAACCAGGTCTCATGCATTTAGGCCTGGCTTAGCAAGTTGGAATAAATTGATGTGATGCTCTCATTATTATATCCTGCATTGATCTGTTGTGATGGTCCCTGTGTCTTGCCAGTCCATGGGAATGCAAAGCTCATTACCCTGCTTTTGTATCTGGATATCCTCCTTCAGCAGCAGATCTGGCATCTGGTCAAATAGCTTGGTCTTCTCTTTTTGTGCACTGGCTGCCTGCAAAGGTAGTGAGCCAGAAGAGAAGTCTACAGCAGAGAAATGAGATACTGGTAATCCTCTGTCACATAGGTGTGGAAGACCTGCCTGGCCTGGAGCCATGGATGTTCCTCCAGTTACACTTGAATCCCTACACATAGCATTTTGTACAGTAAAGCAATGAAGTGGACTGCCCCATCCCTGGTAGTGTTCAAGGCCAGGTTGGACAGGGCTTGGTGCAAGCTGCTCTAGTGGAAGGTGTCCCTGCCCTTGGAATTAAATGGTCTAGGATTCTGTGAAAAGGTTTGTGTGGTGGGAACAGGGAGAAATAACATCCCATGCCGGTTTACTGACAAATAAGTGGCCTTTGAAACATAATGGCACAACACAATATGGGGAGGAACTTTCTAGCACTTCTCCCCCTGTGCACTGGGACTCATCTGGGTGCAGATAACCCCAGTTTGACAGTTAAAGGTTGAAGTAATGATTAGGAGAAAGCTGGGGACAGTGATGGTGTGGTAACTGCTTTCCAGATAGATCGGATTAAAGACATGGTTTGATGAGAAGCCTACATTTTTATGGCTTGATTGTGGGTTTTTTTGAGACTAATAACATCTGCAATCAGCAATACAAGGCAGGGAAATTTAAAAGACAATTCTGTGAAGTCTTTGAAAAGAAATTCAGAGAAAGAAGTGGAGCCACAACTAGAAAACCAAAAATATTCCAAGTAATTTAAAAGCTCTGTGTTTGCCAGATACCATCAGTATAAGGTTCCATCATACTCCTGTCCTAAATTCTGTGGGTCGTGGTAAAAAGAAACAGCTTCACAGAGCATCCTAAATACAAGGTGGATACATAATGTATGTGTGTGGTGATCAGTGAATGATGAGGGGAACTTGCCTTGGTGCCAGGGGATCCGTGTATGCTCATTGCAAGTTCTTTTTCAGTCCCAGTCAGCATGATTCACACAGGCCTTTCCCCATAATTCATGAGCCCTTTGCTCACTTCCAACCTCTCCTCAGGTTCTGACCTTTTTTAAGTAGGGCAAATGATGGTATTGGGATCACTGAATCATTCCCATTTCCCCTGAGCTCTACAGTCCATTAAATGTACCATACACCAAATCCACTAAAACAAAGCAGAAAATCTTGTCCTTTCTTCTTTTTCAGTGTAGAGTTCTCTGCCCTCCCTGAATTCAAGTGTTACAGTGAGTCACACTAACTCTAAAACTATGTAACACTTTCACAGAAAGGTTCTTATTCCATTAACTTCAATTGCTTTCTCTGAATTAGTAACACAAACCCTTTACTATGCAGAAACAATTCCAGAATAACTTCAGAACAATTCAAAACACAAGGTAATAAGGATGAAATGTCAAAAGCAGGAAAGAATCCAGGATGGTTTAACTCTCAGGATTTGTCTTGGCTTTGCTACTGTGAGAAGTTTGGCCAAAGTATTTATGCTGTTAAATTCCCTACCTTAAGGAGGTCTGTGTTACTGAATACCTGCAGTGCACCATAAAATTGTGTCTGAGTTTGAAAGAGCCTAAAGAATATCTTTGGAAGAGAAATAAGAATAAAGAACATAATAATTAAAGCCTTATCTTGGAATTAACTGCACAGTGTTAAGACCTGGGTGTCTTCTTGTTTCAAATGCTATATTTCAAATACAATGAGTTGTTGAAAATGAGAACTGAAACTTGTTCTGAATGGTGGAGTTCTTTAACCTTTTACTTCAAAGCTTGTTTTTCACTTGAAAATGGTTGCTTATTCTATTATATGTAATGCTTCATTGTAGCAGAAGCTGGAAGGGATGTTACATTGTTCAGATTTCATTTCAGTGCCTCATGAATAGGAATTGGAACATTATGAGGGTGATGATGGGCTGTTAGTCTACTGTAAGGTAAACTAACTTTAGGTGCCTGAGATGTATGTAGTAATAGTTACCATCAGGAATCACAAAGTACCTGAACTACAGGTATCATCAAGGATTGTAACACATTTGTTTTAAAGTAAAAGCTTAGGAATATTTTTTCATAAAGGCATCTTAACAACTTGGAAACGATTTCAAAGAGGAGAAGCAGTGAAGTAAAAGCAATTGGTTACAATTATTCACTTTTCTACTCTTTTCACTATTTTCCTTTTTAATCTATAAGCCTTATCCAGATGGACAAACTCTGTTGGGATGCTCGTTTGGTTTATGGTTTGCTTCTTCCCTTGCAGGTCAGAGCTGTCTCTGGAGGATGTATCTACGAGCTTTCTGAAAGGGACTGTCATAGCTGCTCAGTGTGACTGCAATGAGTATGATGGGTGTGAGTGCTGTGTGCCTGCCCTGAGATACAACTCCACTTACATCATGTGGCTGAAGATGATGATTGGTGTTACACCTCTGTGGTCACCTTTGATGTCAGTCAAGCCCATAGACATAGGTAAGTACAACTATATTTGAAACGTTTTTGAGTGGAGGACAGCAGCAGAATGTCTCTTCTGGAGAAGGAGAGCACAGACAGAACAGGAACAGGCCTGCTGGTGCTGTCTCACTTGCTCAGGGTGGTGCTGTACAAATTTCCTAGCCTCCTAATGCAACTCTGGTCTCTGATACAAAACCAAACTGAGCAAAGGCCATGCTGTCAACATACTCCAGCTTTCAGTTCTAATTCAGACCTCCCTGTGCCTGAGTCTGGGGCAGTGGTGGAGCTTATCTATGTTATGAGGACTTAAAAAGGTGAGGAGGGGAAAATCTGTTCCTAAAGTGACTTAGCAAATAAAACTCCCTCTTCTCTCAAGCAGTTCTGTTGTCCTGATGCTTTCTTCCTTACACATTACCAATACTAGTGTTTTCCAACTATTTCCGAATACATTCCTCTGTATTTAATCAAGTTAAAACTCTGCTGATATTATGACTTTGATATGTGTTGCTATCCAATATGCACAGTTATTGCAAATCTTGACAGGTTTCAAAAAGGTGGGGAATCAGTCAGCTGTGTGGATAAAAAATAGGAGTTATACAAAATTCTTCCTAAAGGATGTGCTTTGCAAACAGAATAATTTATGACAACGTAATTAGTTTGTGCCGCTTAGTAAAGTGTATTTAGGACTTGCATAATATTATATGTTATATAATAAAACGTGGAGCTGTGAATGAGGACAAGGTAAGGCAAAGGACACTGTACTTAAACAGTGATTTGAAATGGTCTCAGCAACAGGTAAAAGCAGGATCAAGGCTCCCTGCCTTTGTCTGATGAGGAGTGAATGTAATCCTGATGATCATTCTAAATTACCCATCCATTTCCCTCTCCAGAATGTTCTGTTCATCCTCCTGGGAAATTTCTGAAACTCTCTTTTTCACTTTGCCCTAATGTAGCTCACCTGGAGACCTTCTTTCATAGCCATAATCACTGTGGAAGGCATGGGAATATCTAGCAATTCTTTGTGTATGATATGAGGACATTATCTCTTGTCTCTTCAGGAGCTGAGCAAATTGCTTTGCTCAGCACTCCCATCCCTCTCAGTCCTCTTTGCAGCAAAACAGGTACATTAATGTTTGGTTACTGGGGAGAATCATGGCCCAAGGCAAGAAATGAATGCAGTTTTAAGGCAAACATTGGGTCAAACAGCATGTTCTGCTAACTGTAACAATGCCAGGGTGCACCTTTCCAATGATATTACACATTAGTGTGTCATACACCAGCTGTAGAGCAGCTCTTGGAAGCTGAGTTCAAAGAAGTGGCATGAAAAAGACCCATTACCATCAGCAGTCACAGGCAATCAGTGGTAAACTTGTCAATTAATTTGTCTGCAGTTAAGCCTGAACCTCCTTTGAACCTGCGTCTAGAAATGACAGAGGAAGGTCAAATGAAGATCTGCTGGTCCGACGCTGTGTTGATGCTATACCCACTTCAGTATGAAGTGAAGATCTCTGTAAATTCAGGTCAAAGCAGTTGGCAGGTGAGTCGGCTCTGCTCATGTGCAAGTTGGTGGGCTTCTGTGGAGGCCAGGATTTCTTAGCACCCTCTTTGTCCTTGGGCAGTGGATCTGGTGGGTTGAGAACTGTCCTTGGGCAGCGGCTGGTCCAGTGGAGCTGGCCATGGCACATTGAGCTGGTGTGTCCAGCAGACTGTGCTGGTGAGCTGGACTTGACATCTGCTACGTCAGGAGAGACACTACACTGATACAAGACCCATCTCCTTTTGGGTCTTACACACAAACTCCCATCTTTCCCTTTGGATTAAATGCTAAACTCTATGAAGTCTAAAGGCAAAGGTCTCTCTTTTCAGCAACCCCCAAATTCCACGATATGTTTAGTATTTATAGCTTTTATTAGTGAATTGTTTTTTCCTGTTGCTACCACACAACTGTCTCTGGAATAAAAAGCATCTGTTATTTAAGAGTTTATAATGAAATAACATGTTTTCCATAGAGTTGTGCAATCTCTATCATATTTGCATTCATAGAGATTTAAAGAAGAAACCTTTTTTTACCAAACTTGCTACCTAAAACCTACTCTCTAGACTCTTTGTTTTAGTTCCCTGTCTTTCTTCATCGTGTTTCATTATACAACAACAATGGCTTCTGATAATCCCACAGATGGTTCAAGTTGCTCTGGAAACCTCACTAGCCATAGACAATACACTGCTTGGGTCTTCATACTTAGTTCAAGTGCGGTGCAGGAATCATCATGGTCCAGGGTTCTGGAGTGACTGGAGTGCACCATATAACCTCAGCTTGGGAGGTAGGTCTCATGCGGTCACATACGTGCAGTAAATAGTGTTTTGGAATAGAGTACACTTCCCAGTTTGTTCTGCGGAATGAGTATTTGAGAGCATGTGTTATACCACGAAGGTACAAGCAGGCATGAGCTGAGCTGAAAAATCCCATGGAAGTTCTTTCCCCTTCTGCTTCTGTCTCCCCATAGGCAGGGACACCTTCCATAGAGCAGCTTGCTCCAAGCCCCTGTGTCCAACCTGGCCTTCAACACTGTCAGGGTTGAGGCAGCCACAGCTTCTCTGGGCACCCTGTGCCAGCGCCTCAGCACCCTCACAGGGAAGAACTTGTGCCCAAGAGCTCATCTCAGTCTCCCCTCTGGCAGGTTAAAACCATTCCCCTTGGCCTGTCCCTCCAGGCCCTTGTCCCAAGCCCTTCTCCAGCTTTCTTGTAGCCTCTTTAAGACACTGAGACCTGTTCTTAGGTGTCTCCAAACCTTCTGCAAGCTGCACAAGCCCATGGTTCAGCTTCAGCTAATGCTTCAGCTAACATGGTTTCAACACCCTGCAGGGTTCAAAGAGTCAGATGATTATTCCCCCACCCCACCCCTCCAAACCCAAATATTGCTCTGCTCTTATTTGGATCTTTTCTCAATTTTACCTGAGAACAATTTTATGATTCTGTGTTGTCTTTTTTGAGATGAATTATGGAAGCATACCCTTTCTAGCTTGCAAGTACTGCTTGCAGCATTTAAATAAGCTGACCTGCTGCCTTAGGTTGGCTGAAGTGGAAAGCAGCAGTGTTAATCTGGTTTCCTAAGATTTAATTTACAGCAGCCCTTATGATTCCCTGTTTCCCTTGTGCTGCTGGGGATTGCTTTCACTGGAGCCTCCAGTGATTTCTGCTCATTTAATTTAGGTTTGCCTGGGGATATTAAAGATATTTAGCAGAATTTACTAATGTCAGTTACGGGATGAGACAGTCAAAGGCTCATTCCTGCCCCTCTCCCCTATAGCTGTTCATAGTGATTAAGAATTAGTAAATGTAGAAATACAACTGGATAACGTTAATATTTTTCTATTGAATTTTCTTTTATGGGTATTTTTGTGTGGATTCTAATCTCAATTTATTTTTTTCCCCTTTTTTCCCCTTTTGTGTAGCTCAAGTCCTATATTTCCCTCCTAAGCTACTGACCAGTGCTGGTTCTAATGTTTCCTTTCATTGCATCTACAAAAATAAAACCAAGCTTGTAGCATCCAAGAAGATTGTCTGGTGGCTGAACTTAGTAGAAGAAATCCCACAAAGTCAGTATACGCTTGTGAATGACCGTGTAAGCAAAGTTACTCTTTTCAACTTGAAAGCAACAAAACCTAGAGGAAGTTTCTTCTATAACGCATTGTACTGTTGTCATCAAAATAGGGAATGTCATCATAGATACGCTGAATTATATGTAGTAGGTAAGATTCCAGATGGTTTTAAATTATCATTTCACTGCCTTTTAATTGTAAGATCAGAATATTTCCATTGCAAGCTCTAGTTAGATTTTATCGAGCAGTTATAACTTGTAAAAAATGTTTTTATACAAATACTTATATCTTCATTAATCTGAACTTTCCATGTGTTTTAATTAGATATGAATATTAATATCACCTGTGAAACGGATGGGTACTTAACTAAAATGACTTGCAGGTGGTCTGCAAACCCAAACACTGTGCTCCTGGGGAGTTCCTTGCAGTTAAGATACCACAGGTGTGTATGTAGCTGTTAATGTACTCATTATCTTTGGGAAGTGTTGCTCTGGAAATACTATCACAGCAAAGAGTTCTGAATAGATGCAATTATAAAACGTCCTTAGTTCCTGTAAGCTGTAATTTCTCCCTCCTGGAGCTCCACAGGTATTAACTATTTGTATTGTCAACCGTATGCGGGTCTGCACCCCCAGAGCATGAGCAGCAGCTCAGGGAGGGGATCCTGCCCCTCTGCTGTGCTCTGGAGAGACCCCCCCTGCAGTCCTGTTCCAGCAATGGGGCAGCAGCACAAGAGGGACGTGGAGCTGTTGGAGTGAGTGCAGAGGAGGCCATGGAGATGCTACGAGGGCTGGAGCAGCTCTGCTCTGGAGCCAGGCTGAGAGAGCTGGGCTGGGGCAGAATGGAGAAGAGAAGGTCCTG
>JASSUY010018109.1:0-11098 GCA_032466535.1 Forpus xanthops | reverse complement strand
TAAACTGTTCTTATCTCAACCTGTGGGAGTTGCATTCTTTCGATTCTCCTCCCCATCCCCCCAGGACTGGGGAAGAACAAGAGGGGAGTGAGTGCGCAGAACTGCGTGAGTTTGAGGGCCTTAAACCACGACATCCAGTCAAGGAACTGACGTGAATCCTGCTTTGTTACCTTTGCAGCAGAGGCAATAATCCCTGGAAAACGACATAGATGAGGACCAGCCATTCCTTTAAACCTCTATGGTTAAATCCACTAGAGCTATCCCACAAAGGCCAAGACTGCAGCACCAGATATTCTCTGGCACAGCTCCCATCTCTTGACTGGTGGATTCCTCTCAAATGGCAATGTGCAAACCAGCCTGTAGCTCTCCCTATTCCCCCTCCAAAACCTGCTTTTGCACAGAATCACTATGGAGACTTATGTATCCCCTGACTGCTGAAAGAGAAAATGTTCGGTCTAAAGAAACAGTCTTCCATCAGTCTGCTGGGACATTGAAAGCTCACAAGGGATAAGCATGATATTCCTGAGTTCACTGCTCCTCTGAGTTGCCTCCCACCATCCTACAAGCCATTACAATCTGTCACAACAATGATAGAACAAGATAGGAGGAGGGAGAATTCCTCCACACAACTGTCAGGTTTTTTTAACTCAATGAAATTGTGAGTTCTATAATGCATTTTACAACATTGCAGAGAGGGAGAAGTACAAACTAATCAAATACTAATCAGAATTCATGCTAAACATTTTAAATAACTTAATTTCAAACAATTTTTACTAGGAGTGGTGTGTTTCTGGATGGTGAAAATTTATGAACTTTCCATGCATCTACGTATATCAGCCAGCAGATTCAGCGTTGGTGTGGGCAAATAGTCTGGAGCCACTTTCCAAGTGGTGAAAACACTTCTGTTGGCCAGCAAGGTTGTAAGTGACTGGTTATAAATAGAACTTATGAGCCTCTTAATTTGCATGATGAGGGACTGTGGTGATAGGACAAGGGGGAAATGGGTTTAAACTAAAACAGAGAAAGTTCAGGTTAGGTATAAGGAAGCAGTTCTTTACTGTAAGGGCTGTGAGGCACTGGAATGCATTACACTGAGAAGCTGCAAATGCTCCATCCTTTGCAGTGTTCAAAGCCAGGTTGGACAGAGCCTGGGGTGACATGGTCTAGTGTGAGGTGTCCCTGCCCATGACAAGGGGTTGGAACTAGATGACCTTAAGGTCCTTGCCAACCCAAACCATTCTGTGATTCTGTGATAAGCTTCCTGGCTCTTGTACATGAAATTTTGCCTCAGATAGTATTATCCCTTGTTTGATGCAACGGGAAAACTGAAATACAGAAAGACAAAGTAATTTGTCAGGAAACAGCAGTAGATCACTTCCAGAATCGGGAAGAGAGTACTGGTCTTCTATTTCCCTGCCTTATAGGCTCACCAGACAGAAAAGGTCAATTTAAGATGCAGCCTGCCATGATAGTCCCCTTCCCTTGTCCTATATCTCCTTGTTTGTAGGATTACTGTCCCAAACCCCCTGGGTGGTCTGAAACAAATTCAGCCTTCTAGCAGAACTTACAGCACAAGTTCTTGAGTGACAGACAAGCAGATCACTCTATGTAAACCTAGTCTTGTCACCAACAAAGCACTTGATTTAGCTGCTCAACAATTGCACATATTTGTGGATTTCTGTTGTGTGGGAGGCATATATTCAAAGGGGGTCATATCCCTTTCTTCCTCTCATATGATTTTATATGAATTCCTTATCTGTAACAAGTACTGTGATTCAAAATATGTATATACTGTGGCTATTGATTTATTAGCTCATGAATACGAATGGAGAAAAAAAATAATCAAAAGGTAAGTCTCTCTCCCAACCAGAAATGCTGTCATTAGCATTTGTGATGGATTTTTGTGCTGTTAGCATTACAGCAGCTGTCATTATAGATGGTGTGGAGTCACAACATTCTTTGGGGAAATTCAGAGATTCTTACAGGACAGGATTCCAACTAGATGGTCTTAGCTTCATCACAGCAGCTGGTATAAGGCCAAATATTCATCTAAGCAGCTAGAACAGAGGTCCTTATACTAGACTACAGCTCAGCAAAATCCACACATAACATTCCCAGTACCTAAGGCTAATATTTGACAAATACTTTGTGCATGTTCATATAGTACTTATCTACAAGAACCTGGCATGGTCTCAAGAAAGAGGGCAAAACAACAAATCATACAGTTTCAACAATACCATGACACATCCAGAGATAGCAGAAATCTTCTGATAAAGAGGTAAAGCAAGTCTTTCCACACATACAAAGGAAGAAAGCAGCTAGAGCACCTCATTCTGACACAGCTTCCAACTAAGCCACAAACATATGAGTCTACAATATAAGACTCAAGCTCTAAAGATATACCTTAACCCCAGGACAGCTTTTTGAAATTGTACTTTCCTGCACTTTTTTTAAGAATAATGTTAAGATCAAAGACTGAGCTGGAGATTTCCAAATTGAAGAAAAGAAGTATGAACATGTTGAGCTAAGTTGACACCACAGAGGAGCTACTGCAGAAATTTTTCTTGCCATCTCAAATAGCCAGTGATCATCTGGAATTGACTCCAGACATATTCAAGTGCCAGACAGGGCACTTACAAACCTATATCACACTGGTCCATCTCATAACAGAGACGCAAAATCCTTACTGCCAAAAAGTAGGTCATTTTGGTGCTCCAGCTAACAAAGATGGCTTTTGCAGAATGTAATAGCAACAAATACTATATTAAGGTTCAGGCTAATGTCAAATTTATTGAAAAGGTATTAAACTACAGTTTTCACAGGAAGATGAATTTGCCCTCAGTCTGCAATTCATTAGACCCCAGCTCATGCCTTCACCCTTTTGCCATGAAGGAGATGAAGAACAGCAGACATAATTCCCTGGAGCAACCTAGCCCTGATATATAGAGTTTGAATGATAGTTTCCCCAAGAAGGGCTAAACACTGCTCCTTTTCCTTGCAAGATGATTTTTATCTTTAATGCACAGTTTCCCTTTACAGCAAAAATCAGGCTACATGTAATGGACAATAGTCCATTATTTATACAATCAGCCAACATCAGCTATTTGAAAAAAAAAGGCCAGTGCTATTTTGGGGAGTATCAATAGGGTTATTACAGGAAAACAACCAACATCATTACTGCAGTCTAGACAGCAGTGACTAGGCCTTAATTGGAATAAAGAAGTTGAATTTGAGTACCACAGCTCTAAAAGCTGATTATGAAGAAAAGCACTGCCCAAAAATAAACCAATGAACAATCAATTAGAAAATACAACATATAAAGTTTATGACAGGACCTAGATATATTTGGTTATACTCCCTGCCCACTGAAATGAAGTCTCTGCATGTTAGTTTTTGTCAATATAAGGAAGACAAGACCTTAACAAATAAATGCAATATGTTTATGAGCAGAACCCTTATAAAGAGAAAAAAGTAATATAACTAGCTTCAGGGCTGAAAGCTGTGCAAGTTGAAACTACTGCCACTTAATATGGACACCTACTTATTAGGTGCAGCGTAAAAAGATTAGTTTTGTTGTGATTAAATGGCGGACCTTCAGTGCAGTTACCAGAAATCCATATGGGATGCCATATTCTTGACAACACAGCCTTTAATTGCCTCAGAAGTTGGTTCACCGTCTTTCATGGTGAAAACATAATAGAAAAGGAAAAAACTATTTCTCATTCAATTTTCTTTCATTCAGCATTCCTGCTTCCCTCACTGTTATACTACCATATTCAATTCATTGAGATAAACCAGATAATGAATACTTTTCTAAACATTTTAGTTCTTAAGGGGGGGGGGGGGGGTGTTAAATAAATTTGTGTGCCTTTTCACACAATCAACTGAAATTAACATTAATTTGTAGCTTTGGTATAACAGAACCAATATTTAACACATTTCTATACCATCAGTTTTCACAGAGTGCACTCAAGTTAGCACAGGGCACGCTGAAGTCAATGAATAGTCTCTAAATTGGACAGATGTCAATTTGATGGATGGACCACTCGGTGGATAAAGAACTGGTTGCATGGCCACACACCAAGAGTTGTGGTCAATGGCTTAAAGTCCAGTTGGAGACCAGTAATGAGTGGTGTCCCACAGGGATTGGTGTTGGCACCAGTCTTGTTCAACATAGAATCATAGAATAGTTAGGGTTGGAAAGGACCTTAAGATCATCTAGTTCCAAACCACCTGCCATGGGCAGGGACACCTCCTGCTAAAGCATGTCACCCAAGGCTACGTCCAACCTGGCCTTGAACACCGCCAGTGATGGAGCATTCACAACTTCCCTGGGCAACCCATTCCAGTGCCTCACCACCCTTACAGTAAAGAATTTCTTCCTCAGATCTAATCTAAACTTTCCCTGTTTAAGTTTGAACCTGTTACCCCTTGTCCTATCACTACAGTCCATAATGAAGAATCTATCCCCCAGTATCCCTATAGGCACCCCTCAGATACTGGAAGACTGCTATGGAACAAGACCAGAGGAGGGCCACGAGGATGATCAGGGCGCTGGAGCACCTCCCATATGAAGATAGGATGAGAAAGTTGGGGCTGTTCAGCCTGGAAAAGAGAAGGCTGTATGGAGACCTCATAGCAGCGTTCCAATATCTGAAGGGGGCCTATAGGAATGCTGGGGAGGGACTCTTCATGAAGGACTGTAATGAGAGGACAAGGGGTAATGGGTTCAAACTTAAACAGTTTAGATTGGATCTGAGGAAGAAATTCTTTACTGTGCGGGTGGTGAGGCACTGGAATAGGTTACCCAGGGAAGTTGTGAATGCTCCATTCCTAGCAGTGTTCAAGGCCAGGTTGGACAGAGCATGTGGTGACATGGTCTAGTGTGAGGCAACCCTGCCCATGGCAGGTGGGTTTGAACTTGATGATCTTAAGGTCCTTTCCAATCCTAACTATTCTATGACTCTATGTTTCTAATTAAGGGAAATATAGAGAATGTGACCCACGGAAATTTTCTTTACACAAGGTTTGTGCAGCAGGTGTACTACTGATAACTTCACCCTCCACAAAACTCCTTAGGCAAAGATTTCTGCATTCAGCCTGTCATAAACATCTGTAATTTCCTGAATGGCCCATGCTTTTCCAGGGAAAGTAACCAGCTCGGTTTAAATTTACTTTTGTTTGTTGTGGCTTCAATACAAATTCAGGTATTTGAAAGTTGATCGAAATGCTTGTTGTTTTCTCTGCTTTGATGTAAAGTGTTTATAAGAATTAGATGGTGATGCATGAATCAATTGCCAATTGTTTTTCCTAACTTATCTTTCACAGAAAGCATCACCAGCATAAAGGAGCCTGTTACGATTTTTAAGTGTGTCATAAAAAAACCCTTTAACGTAGCTGTTTTGAAAGCATTACTCCCATCCTCATCATCTTCAAAGAAATTAGAAATTGCAATTTGGAAATCTTTTTCTAATGTAGAAAAATAATGTCTAAGAGTGAGGAAACTTCCCAAGGTCACTTCAACCACACAGTTACGGTAACACAGTTATCTGGAAGAAACCTTGAAAGGTAACACAGTTATCTTAACTGCAAAGATAATATTTCTGTGGAGATATGCTTCAGTAGTTCCAAATACTGAAGGCTCACATAACTCTGGAACTCTTTTGACAATTGAAGTGGCTATAAACATGATTGCACATTTTTTGGAAACTGAGTAATTATTTATGTACGGTGTACTTTGCTGTGTTAGAGAATAAGAGAGCCAGGAACCTAGTAGTGTTTCTAGAAAGTCAGTGTTACTTCTATCAGTATAAATTATTATGTTTTCCAAAGCCATGTTATCTTAATGCACTGTACTTTTCCCATTTGCAAATATTCCTAATGCAGCTTCCTTGCTTCTTTTTTAATTAATCAAGAGACAGAGGCTTGTTCCCCTTCCAGAGTTGTGATAATGAAAAGCTATCAGAAACAATATTTTCGCAATTTAAGATGGCAGCCAGAAATATAATATATGCTTTTTCTAACCTGTTTTGTTTTCTCAGCTGAAAGAGGAATTATTATTAGCATGTACATCAAATTCTAGTTCTACTATGAAGTATTACTTTATTTGTGAGTAAACCTTGGAAGAAAGCATGTTTTGAACCTTTTGTCACATACGAATGGCTCTGGCTAGTACCAGTATTTCTTCAGGATGAGTTCCACACTGAAAACTAGGTTAAATCAACAGTGTGTATTCTTCTCTCACTCTGTAAATGTTTGATTCACATGAAAAAAACAGTGAAATATGGAATAAAGGAATCTCCTTTACAACACGTAAAGGTTGGTCATCTTCCCCAAAAGGGAACTATTCTCACAAACTGTGACAGCTGGTCAATATCCATGCTGCATATCTCATGCAAGACAAAAAAAACCAAGCAAAGAAACAAAAAAACAAATAGATTTTGTATTCCATTATTAAGCCTCAAAAGTAAACATGCACTGTGGCAATGCAGCCTACATGCGCTTAGGAAAATACCATTAGAAGCAGTTTCTGATAAATCTGAAAATCACTTTCTCAAGTGAGCCAAGGATCAAACTTCAAATGCGAAAGGAGCTGCGAAGCAGATTTGCTTGAAGCTTATAAAATGAATTTCCCTTGCACCTAAAAAAGAAATGGAAGGACTCTCCAAGTGAAAAACCATATACGTTCTGGTATTTTATTAATTTTTTGCTACTAGGACATCCCAGGTAAATAAGGGGACCTTAACTACACTGGTACCTGCTGGAAGGTACCAAGGTAGTTAAGCAGGGCACAAGCAACTCAGGCAGTTTTTGGAGTGCATTAATGACAAATTCCTGACCCAGGAGAACAATGAGACAACAAGTTCTCCCCTGGACCTTATATTTACAAACAAGGAAGAAGTGGTGAGGGATGTGAAGACCAGGGACAGCTTTGGCTGCAGTGACCATGAAATGGTGGAGCGCAGGATGCTGAGGGAAAAGATAAAAGAGCAGGATCACAATCCTGGACTGTAGAAGAGGAGACTTTTGGCCTGTTCAAGGATCTTGGAAGAATCCCAACAGGTCACCATTCTGGAGGGAAAAGAGGCCCAGCAGAGCCTTCAAGGGTCACCTTCTCCAAGGTTCAAGAATGGGACTAGACAGATGGATAGCAATTCAGATTGAAAACAGATAAAATATTGGACTCAAATGGTTGTCATCTGCTGATCTGTACAAAATCCAGCTGGATGCCACTCGCCAGCAGCGCACCCTACAGATTGGTAGTGGGTTCAGTGCTGTTTAGCATCTTCATTACCAACCAAGATGATGAGACAGAGTGCACCCTCAGCATGTTTGTAGTTGTTATAAAACTGATAGGAATGGGTGATAGGCCCAGTAAGTTTGCTGCCACTCAATGGACCTTAATGGGCCAACAGAAATGTTAGGAAATACAATGAAGTGAAATGCAAATTCCTGCACCTATCAGTGGGCTGGCTGACTAGAAAGAAGCTTTGCAAAAAAGGACCTGAAGGTTCTGGTTGAAACATGGAAAATGCGTCAGCAAGTCACCCTTGGAGGAAAGGCAGCAGCAGCACCCTGCTTCACTAGGAAGAGCATCTCCAGCAGGATAATGAAGTGATTATTCAGCACAGTTCAGCTCTGATGAGAACAAATTTGGAATGCTGTGTAAGACAGGCATGGAGACCTTAGAGTGAGTCTAGCACACTACCATGAAGATGATTAAGGGTTTGAGTGTCTCAAATAAAAAGGTAGGCTGGAAGAGCAGCAATTGCTTTTGCCTGGAGAAGAAAAAGCTGGGGGTAAGGATCTTGTGTTATCAACGTACATAAATATGACAGGAGGCAGTAAAGAAGAGCCAAACTTACCAGTGATGACCAGTGACAGGACAAGAGGAAACGGGCACAAATCAAAATTCAGTTTAAACACAAGAAAGACCTTTCTACTGTAAGGGTGCTAGAACACTGGAACAGGTTGCCCAGGCCAACTGGACTTAGATCCTTAGAAATAATCAAAATCTGACTGGAGGCTACCTGCTCCGAACAGAGGTTAAAGCAATCTCCAGAGGCCCCTTCTAACATCAACTATCCTGTGACTCCAAAGCTGTCTCTTCTGTGATCAGGCTGCTGCTCCTGCCAGGCAGGCAGACTCAGAGCAGTAGCTCCAGACAATCAGCAACAGACAGACTCATGTCCAGGCTGTTAGCTGAGACAAGCAGAATCTACGCTGCTGACAGCCCACCGGCACAGTACATGTATGAGAGAAAAGAGCTTTGCCAGACAGAACCTTCTGAAGTAGGGCTTTAGTCCCTAGCTCCAGGTTATTTGCTTTATTTGTTACCAGTACCCTTGTGTACATCACTTGGTTCTGAACATTTCAAAATGCCTACAAGTAAGTATATTTTGATTTTCCATGGTTGACATAGTATCATTCACTCCTTGCCATGGAAGGGCCCCACAGGACCAGGCAATAGAAATAGTAATTAGAAAGAAGGAAGCATATTACTATATAACAAGACTAACACCTCTAGTCCTTTAAACAAGGTGTCTAGGCCTTCAAATATACTACAGAACATTTATTATTTCCTTCAGTTAAATACAAATTCCTCAATGTCACTGGGGAGAAGGAACTGCAAAATAAATAAATAAATAATACCCGGAGATATAACTACGCCTTCCAGTCTCGCAATCTTCTTTTCCAATCTTAATTTTACAGACAAAGAAAGAAACTTGTGGAGTTTTTCACAGATCTGGTCCCAGCTTTCTTTATAAAACTGAAAAATGCATTGAGAATAAAAAGAAATACATTTCTAATAGCAAACAAAAAAAAAAAAAAAAAGGAAAAGGAGTGTGATTATCATCCCTTTCCTCCCTTCAGCCTTGTCTCTAGCTGCAGAAGCGTTTGGTCACACAGAAAAGACAGTGATCCTATTCTTCCACAAACATCGTCAGCAACTAAAAGGACAGAAAAACAGTGGAAAACTTCTATAATCTTCTTTATCTATTGGATAAATCAATGCTCCCAAACGTCTCTGGAGCACTGAATCCCTCTAGAACCTTATGGACCATCCATGTGGGACTTGTCACATGCTGGCGAGTCATCCATCATGTGAGGTCACACAGCAAGGGAGAAGTACTGCGGCAGAAGACACTGATGGTAGGCTACATCCACTACACAGCACTGCTTAGTTCATAAACACTGTATTTCCACTCAGTTCTGCAGGTCTGCTCCAGAAAACTTATCATGGACTTAAAAGCCACCAGGACATATAGAATAAATATGTCACATCTTCAGATAAGCTAGATAAGTTTATTCCCTTATTTGCATAAGTAACCTAAGACATGATTGAGTTCTGTACCTCGTCCACACTGTGAGGCTTCTATAGAGGCTCAAAAAGGTGTATATCTGTTACCACCCTCATCCCCACCATGTTTCAAGTATCACCTAAATTAAAGCAAACTCTCTGGGTTGTTTTTTTTTGTTTTTTTTTTCCCCAGCAAAAGCAGTATGCAGTTACATTTAATGGATGAAACAACATTCTTGTAAATGGTTAAGATTCATAGTAGCTGAACTTCAAAAAAGTAATCATTTTAGCTGGAGACAGTCATCCAGCACAGAAGATCGGGACCCAAGGAGCTGTTCATTACAGCTAAACAGGCCCTTGGAAGGAGAGTCCAAGAATGCCAGCTATCGGTGACACCACATATAGACTTTTGTTTATGTCTGTCAAGTTTAAACACCACCCAATTTCTATCCTCTACATTTCATAAGTACTATTACAAGTGGACCTGTAAATGAACTGTATGTAACGCCAAGCAATGCTAGCGAGAACCAGGACTCATATGTGAGCTTCATTCCAAATTCTGTCAGTGACATCTGCATCAGCAATTAACTTACCTATGCATAATTTTCTTTGAAAAAACAGGCTGGACTGCACGACATCTTCATCATTCACCCGTATCTCCCAGTGAGAGTGGAGGAGGCCTTTTATCTTTCTAGGGCTAGTCAAATGTAAGCAGCTTAGTCCATAACCAAAATGACAAAAAGAATATCTCACAGAGGTATTCAAAATCGTAATATATAGTGAAGTATTTTAAATACTATGGATGAAAGCCATTGCACCGATCCAAACATATAATGAGAATTATCTTTACATAGTAAGAATATCAGTCTAGCCTGATACAATCCCGACATTATTTTCAGTTGCTGATGACTTCCCTAAATTAATGCTTCTCTTCTGATATGTTGAAACCCCATAATTATTTCCATAGCTCTAGCATAACTGACAGAATGGGTGCTTTCTAATGCTTGTTAATAAGCAAGAAAGAATGTAAGGGTGCAGAACAGTGCAGCTGTGCTACTGAAATCAGAACACTACAGACGGGAATATTTCCTGTAATTTCAGTCACTAGGTAACCTTTCTGTCCCATCCTGATCGGCTTTAATTAAAGGACCTGTTCAGTTTCTAGACTTTTCTAGTAAAATTCTTAAATGATATCTTGAGCACTCACCCAAAAGCCTAGGTGATTATATTATGCTGTACGAAGCATAAATTATGCCCCCAAAACTGAGATAACATCCGTACTTAGATGCAGCAGATCACTCAAAAAGTTTCTAAACAAGCAGAAGTTCAGAAGCTTTGGAGAGGACAACACAACCAAAGTTGAGTTTAGAGAGACCAGAGTTAGAGTAATCAAAACTATCACCAGCTAGACTCCTCCCTTTCTTAGGGTATTCCATTAGATGTCCTGACCCATCCCCCTTCCCATAAGTGTAAGTGGCTGCTGATAAAACTGCTATTACTCTCATCCACTGGAGATGGCCATCCACATTATACTTCTTAAAGCCAACCACATCCTGGGCTGCATCAAAAAAGAGCACGACCAGCAGATCGAGGGAGGTGATCCTGTCCCTCTACTCTGCTCTCCATATGGAGACCTCACTTGGAGTACTGTGTGCAGTTCTGGTGTCCTCAGCATAAAAAAGACATGGAACTGTTGGAACAAGTCCAGAGGAGGGCCACCAGGATGATCAAGGGACTGGAGCACCTCCCATATGAAGATAGGATGATAGAGTTGGGGCTGTTCAGCCTGGAGAAGAG
>JASSUY010018107.1:0-23921 GCA_032466535.1 Forpus xanthops | reverse complement strand
TATCCTTAATCTCTGTATTCATACAGTGGTGTTTGTATATATATATTCAATGGCACTGTAAACAGGTGTTGGAAAACACAAATTTACTCTTAACCCATTAGAAGTTATTATAGTACTTTTTAATCCAAAAAGTCAAAATGCATTAATGCATCACTGATTTAAAAAACTAGCCTTGTAATATGATGCCCATTTTGACACTTTCTAGAGTAGCAATCAAGATGAAGCATAACAAAGAACGGCAGATTTCAGATTGGTTTACATTTACACCTACCATGACACAAAATTTTGAACATTAAATGTCATTAAATAATACAGAGTTTATAAAACCATTGATTTCAGAGATGCACAATGCACAAAAATCTATTTAGTGTCCAATGGGAGTTCCCAATAATTTGTATTTTTGAGACCTTTATGAGAAATTGAAGTTGGTTTCTCTTTAACATCACATAGGCAAAGTGAGTTTGCACTGAATTATCTCTTTCTTAATCTCTACAGAGCTGCATTCAGCTGGATAAAACATGGTAATTCACATTTCCAATTGCTGCTGGACATTCATCCAATAAGCCTTGAGCATATGCTTAAGCATCTGGTAATGGCATTTTGTGGGGTTAGGAAACTCACTATCTCTATCCCTTGGTAAACAAAGTGGTTTGAATTTTTTCTACAGTTAAGGCCACTATACTGATATATTAGAATCATAGAACAGTTAGGGTTGGAAAGGACCTTAGGATCATCTAGTTCCAACCCGCAACATGTGCTCTCATGTTGCTGTCTACAATCTAAATGGTAAGAGTGAAAGAAAGTTTCAAACATGCTTTTTTGATCCTGACCACTCAGGGATTTCATCAAGCTGATGGAGAGCAAGTACTTCACTTTAACATGATTTACAATGGTAGACATAGCTTTTTTGCTGTTCACTAGAAAAATAATGTATTGACTTGAATTTGAAGACTGACCATCCATATAATTTATCAGAAAAATTAAACAAACAAACCCAGCTAGTCAGATTCCAGCAAACAAAACTGAGAAAAACAGTAACACACGTACACAATTCCTGTGTTTTCGATTATTCCCTTGGTGTTTCCATCATTGCCTCTGTATTGTGGTGGGCTTTGTTAAAGCCTATCTTCAGACATTGTAAGTCATGACACCTGGTATCTGCCAACTCCAGCATATTGTTTAATATTTATTCTAACATATCACATAAACTAGAGAGCCATTTAAATTCGTTTTCTGTCAGGTAAGGCTGTAGGTATAAACGACAGCGAACAGAAAGGCTTGTGCAGTGCCTGCAAGGCAATGCAGCTACAGTGGATGATGCCACAGAGCTGCTAGTGCTGTTAAAATAACAAGTGAGGAACTCAGGGCTGGATTGCTCCCATTTCCAGTTACACTGTGTTTAGAGGATGACTTGACAGTGCTTGTGGTAGTTGTGGCGTCAATCTTTTTCACAGTTGGTTTTGGTTCATTTCTGTTTTCAGGATGGGTTTTCTTGTCCTTGAGTATATCTGAAAACATGAAAGTAAACGCAAGATTAATCACACATCTTTTAAAGTTTTTAAGTTTAAGGCTTTAAGTTCTGTCTGTTGTGGGAACACGTTGTACAGTAGTCTGCATAACTGAACTATGTATAGAGAGTGATGGGGCACTTGTATATGTTTTGCTTGGATCCAGCCTGTCCCCTCAGCACTCACTGTTCTGCTCAACAGTTTTCTCTGATTGGCCTGCTCTACTTCTCTACGTCTAGGTGCAGTCTGAGCAGAATAACAGGTATTCTGCATTGCAGTGTCTGGTCTCTCACAAAAAGTACCTTCAGTTTCACCTGGGATGGGAGCTAGCTTATGCTTTAAAACATGACGTTAGGATCAAGTGTTTCTGTAATGTGCCCCAGTGAAACACCCATCAACTTGCTGAGTTGCTGCAGGAGACCAGAGAGCACACTCACTTAATGTAACAGTCAACTTCCCAGCTTCCTTCTGCTTTGCCCCTACCCTTAAAATAACACTGGCAAAAAAGTGGCTACAAAGAGAAAATGCTTCCGATTTTGTTTTTTGTTTTTCCCAGGAAATACAAGGATTTTTTGTTTTCGAAGTATGGAACAGTATCACTGGGGCTTTTTTCTCCCTAAGATGCATTCTGGGGCAATACCGGGCATCTTTCACATAAAAGATGAAAGTAATAATAGTCCTTTCTTGCAAAACCATGGATTTTTTTTTAAATGAACAAGTGACTGATAAAGGTCTCCAGTTATCTTGCTGTTCCCAAGCCATTTGCAAGTATTACCAAGGTCATACTGCCCTTGAGCCCTCTCATAGGCATTGTGTGTTTATGTGGAATAAACCCACCATCTTAGCTGATGATTTTACAGCCAGTCTGTAAAAGCATACCCAAATGCCAGGCAAAACCCCCATATTCCTACCTAGAAGAATTTATAAATAAATAATAAGTGTTCAGGTCCAAGCTTGAAGGATTTGTGATACTACTGAATGCAGTGCACTTATACCAGAAAGCAAAAGGCATGGATTTGTAATGCAGATTAAACAACAGTCCAATCTTAAAATAAAATCTCTGAATCACAGAAGCAAGTTCCTGGCAGAAACTGGAAAGATAAGAAGTATTCCAGAAATGTAAATGCAATCTGAGATCATTGTCTGCATGTCAGGAGCTCTGAACAACCATCAATAAAGTCACTTGATAATAAAAATGAGCTACTGTATTGGGAAAGCACACATTGTTCTTTTGCCAGTGTAAGCTATAAAACAAATACAATGAATTCTTCTATTTTATCATAATATCAACATTAATCCCAGAGGAACCTGGAATTCCTAGACCTGACTCCAGGGTGACTGCAGAGAAGGGACTGGCAAGGTGATCAGTAGGACAGGGGTAGCCAGACACTACGCTTAAAATTCATCATGGCAAACTGTGGACATAGCTCCTCTCCAATTTGCAATGGAGCTAACAGAAAGGAGGGGGAAAAAGCATACTCTAAATGTTTAGAAAATATCAGTATTCTGCGGACACTTAAAGAAAAATGGACAACCTTCAGACTGTCATTAAAGTAAATTAAGAATAAATCATGGAAATAGGTATGTTCTGACACTGCCGAGACTCCTTTCCATCACTGCCATTCTCCTTTCCCACTGCGTTAAGGCACTATTTCTCTGCTGCCTCTTATATCATCCCAGCCTGCTGACTTCAGCTCTCTGGGGCCAGCTGATTAAATTAAGACCTCACTCAGGTAAATCTATTCCCCTCTTTCAGCTGGCCATGTCCAGCATTGTAACTTGATTGGCATCTATAAATTGGGCAGGCTGAAATGTATTAATTCGTTTATTTTCTTAATATTGACTTAACCAAAAATCTAAGGTATGAGATAATGCTATCAGAGAGGCTGCTGCTGGTTTTTAAAAGCTTTCCTCTCAGTGACTGCTTAATGCCCTACATAACAGGTGTTAAATAATACATTAGAAAACTCTGCCTTTATCCTTTTCATGGGAAGGACTACATTCGGAATCCTTTCTGCCTTCAGAGCACAGCATCTTCTGGTGCTATTCATGGCCAATTCTAATTTGGGATTTAATTGTGCAAAACTAGCATTTTATTTAAAATGGTCTGTTTTCTCTCTTCTTAAAAATAAATGAAGTTACCCTCAGTCCTAATTCAGATCTTTTTCAATCCTATATTTAGTTCTTAAAGCACAAATTTTGTCAGTGTAAAGATTTCAGTCTTCCTTACTCACTGGAGAGTTTTGCTTACTCACTCCAGGGTTTTGGCTGAGAGGCTCCAAGTTAAATGAGTTTTTCCTCTTCAGTCTTTTCCTCAGAGGTACCTATGTTCAGTCTACTACTGACATTCAAAAGGAAGAAAAACAGTGAGTGTGCTGAAAGAAAAAGAAGTGTCAATGTGAAGACTAGCGCTGAAAGGAAACTCCAGTCTCAACAAAGCAAACCATACAGGTTCACTACCCATGAATCAAGCTCCACTGTATGACTTCATAAAATCAAACCAACCCCACAACTTTGGTTTGTTGTAGTATGGACCTTCTGCATTTTAAAAGGCTTTATGGTTCCCAATTAAAAGCTTTTTCCATCACTAGAAACTTTCTTCCCATCATCAGTCATTCTCTGCTTTCCAGAAATCACAGACAGAGTGGCTGGGTTTGGAAGGGACCTTGAGGATCGTCCATCTCCAACACAGCAATGCATGTGCCGCTCAAACAACACTGAACTTCTCAAATACCTACATGGATCAATGCCTTTCCTCAGAGAGACTGGCTTAGGATAAACAGGAGTGTCAAAGCTGTCACTGTCATCTAATTTGGGAACAGGAAGCACTCAAGTGAGGGCTGAGCATATGCCTTTCAAACGCATTTGGCGAGTGACACATTGAAGCACACCTCAATCTTAGCCAGGAATTATACAGGAGTAAAAAATGCCATTATTATCTTTCTAGTTTATGAGCAGGTTATCTGACACAAGTTGAAGTCTTATTAGCACCCCAGCTGGTCATGCCCCCTCCTTAGGCTAAATGACTTGCAATTTTCTACTGACAGGGATTACCAAAGATGTAACTTTGGTGTACTTGCATGCTATTGTTCTTTAATGAACAGTATCGGAAAGGTCTGCTTAAATGTCTGTTGAGGTTTCCTACTGTCCTGCCAAGGGATGAACAAGTTCATCTTACTTGACACAAATGCCTTTCCATTTTGGTCTTCTTCTTGACCTTACTTGAGCTCAGTCCTTTCTCAGTGAATGCACATGATGAGGGTGATACAGTCTTTCCCTGCAGAGACTTGCCACTGAGCCCTCCTCATCTCCTGACTGAATCAGGCTCAGCACTGTCTCCACTGAGCTGGAGGGTAAATGCAAGGACTCCCTAGACAGGCTGCTGCTGCTGCCAACAGGGGAAGAGAAAGTATTGCTGGAGCAAAAGAAGAGGCAGGAGGGGAAGGGTAGTTGAATGGGCTGATCTCCCACTGAGGGAAGCTGGATTAGTTTTGGGGAAGCCTGTGTTTGAGCTGGCCCAGTGCCTTCCAGAATAAGGGGAGATTGTTTATTTCTGCTTTCCCACATTAATTACATGAAGCTTGGGGGTTGGAACTAGATGATCTTCAAAGTCTGTTCCAACCTAAACCATTCCAGGATTCTATGAAGTCAGACCTGTCCGTTTCTTCCTAGACATTCATGCAAACACTGTGCTTTGAAAAGACAGAATGTCAGCATCTACTATAGCAAATGAATGGCCTCATTTTGGTTGTCATGATCCTCTCAATGGAAGTCTAAAGCAAACTGGTCAGTGCCTGCATTTACTCTCCACACTGCACCTCAGTTGCTTGATAAATTTTACTGTGATCACAGGCATGGTTTTAGCTGACAGCTTCATAAGAAAATTAAAACAAGGTGCAACTTGGTGGAACAGGCTCTTAAATTACAGTAGATGCTGCAGTGTTATTATTAGCTTTTTATCACCTCTGGTAGCAAAAGCTGAAATTACTTTTACATATTCAAAGGAAGGAGCTCTGAAATTGCAAAACAATGCTGTCACCATGAAATGTACCAACCATTTCCAAATAATCTATTATCCTGACATTAAAGCCAGCACTAATTATTTCCAGTTACAGCTGCAGCAGACAAATGGGAACAGGAATGCTATGGAAATGGGAATGTGAGAACTCCCAAACTGTGGTAACTCGAGATGCGGTTCTCCAAATTCTGGAGCCAGTTACTGTCTGTTACATAATACTGATCAGTAAAAGGCAGGTGTAATAAATCCCTTTTGGAGCCAGAAGAAGGGAGTAACAAACAGCTCTGCAGCTCCCATCTATGCACTGTGCTACCCCTTTCTGTTTCAGCCTGAGAATATGGTGTCCATCTAAGCCTTTTCCCCATGCACCTTCTTATGGGAACTTGGCCTTAGGGAGAAGAAATCTTTAACCAGACAAAGGAAGGACTTTAGAGTTAAGTCTGAGCTGAACAGGTCACTTAACTACTGAGCTGCATTACAGGTGTAGGCCAGTCTCTCCACAAAATATCCAGGACAAGATTATGAGGGTTAACTGATGTGTTCCACCCTGGTTCTGCAATCTTTCCATTTCTTTGCTTAAGGATTGTGTGACTGAAGTTGGCCTTGGGGGATACACATAAATTGGGACTAGGATCAGCTATGTCCAGTTTGTAATTCTGCATTAAACCCTGTGTGATCTTTGGCAGATCACTTCTCCCTGCAGGCCAGCAAGAGAACTACTCTATTTCCCGCATATTTTGCACATCCTGGGTGTAAATTCTTCAGGCTTAGAACCCCCATATCCGCTCTCTCCTCAAGAAATGACATTGGCTGGAGCTTCCAGCAACTACTGTTATTAAAAGAACAGTCAAATGCAACAAAGACAAAAACGCAATAAAGTCAGGAGCAACTGTGAGACAGTCTGAGATGTTGGGTGCCTGGAAGCTGTGCTTTCATGAAATGGCAGCTCCTTTCCACATTTCCAAACAATCTTTTTGTCTATATACATTTGAATGCAAAATACACATATAGAGAGTAGGACATTATCCCTAAGGAAACCTATCACTGTATTTGTTTGACTTTTGATACACAACTGCAATAGCAAACCCAGCATGAATTTCAGGAGCCACAATAAGACTGTATTAGATCTGAAGGCTAAAAAGTAAATCCACATATATAACTGCCTCAGCTCCTGCCGTAAGAAATGTCAAGATAGCACAATCCATCTTTTTCTTGGGAAGAAATAACCAAACCTACCCAGCCTTCTATGATTCAGCAGCAGTTCCATTGAACAGTCAGCCATTTGCAAGTAAAGGTTTTGTCATTTTGTTTATATTAATATAAGGCTTATTCAAATACAGACAAGCTGAAAGTATAAGCTTAAAACATGCCAAACATCTTTTACATTTCCTGGAAACATCTGTTTTCAGTCTAGTCTTAGGCACATGTTTGTGGTTGCATGTTTCAGCTTGTTTAGTTTGCCAGATACCTCGTACATACTGCAGCACAGCTGACATGATATCCTGAAACACAGCATGGAAGTATCTGTAAAACATGATGTTCCCAGTAAATCTGTTGAACTTTGATTGGAACTTTCTTGTAATGAAAGAAACAACAAAAAAAGCTCTGTGACAGCCTTCTGCCATCGCTGCATGGTGCAGCTAATTAGTTGAGTTTAGAAATTCTCTACATGCCTCACTGGTGATATCCAGAAGACTGAGTGCGATCCTGATCCCGCGTGCCTCACATGCTCTAAACTCCTATTAAACTTAATGGGAGTTTTGGGGGGATGCGAGGAATGCAGCATTGACCTTTATGGTTAAAGATGAATGTGTGCTCTAGACTTCAAAGATTAGGTGCCCCTGCCAGCCTGGAGCGTGCAAGTGATCAGCACGCCAAGTGCCGAAGGCGTCTGCTAAATATCACGCCACAGCTCAAAGCTGTAATTAAGAAAAATATAAACTGGCTCAAGGAAGAAAAATACAAGTAATAATTGAAAATGCTTTGGCTGTTGCTTTTGTCCTTATGATCTCATTAGTTTTGGTTACAGAAACAGTTCTCACATTGGCTGACGTGGGACATGCTTTGTTTGCGCTCTCTTTCTACCCACATCTTTCCCAGTTAACATTTATTGCTCAATACAAAGGTCAAATCGAAGGCTTAATTAAATTGTACATGGGGAAACTATAAACTCATTTTGGAAGAGAGTACAAAAAAATTTAAAGCCATCCCAACTCCTCTCCCCCCAACACTCCTTCATTTCTCAAGAAGAAAAGGAGCATGTGTTATAGGCACCTTCTGCCTTAAGGGGAAACTGCACCTTTTCTTGCTTGAAAATGTACATGTTACAAATATTCATAAACTGCTAATTGTATTTGCAGTTGACATTTGTAATGAGGATTTTAATCTAGCTCTGCAGTTCCAAGCAAACTCCATCCTGTGAAAAGACTGGGTATGATCTTATACTATCAGTAATGTAAATTCAACTTACAGCAAGAATTTGAACTTCATCTGCTTAACTTTAAACAGAGATTGTACTACCCAATGCTATTACTCAGCCGACATGCTTGAAGTTAGGCTTTTGTCTGCCAGCCCTGAAGCCTACAACTGAAAAGCAGCATCTCAGCTGAACAAACTCACAGGTCTTGTATAAGCCCCAATTAACAGTTTCTCCATGCCATAAGAAGATCACGTAGCTTGAGAGGAAGGTCAGGTTTGAGTATGCTACAACCTGTGCACTAGCAACACCAATCCCCAAGAAAGCTTAGGTTTCCACATCAGAAGTTAGCGGTTGGAGGGGGCATAACAATTCTCTAGGTTCTTCAGTTTCCACTTCCCAAAACCCTACACAGCTTTAACGTTTCTGCAGCTGACTGCATGCAAACCCCATGGAGCTGTGAGTGCCACAGCCCTCGAGGCACTGAGATGGAGGTGGAGGATGACCTGCAGGTCTCCTCTCCCAGGCTTGCAGGATCACGCTAAATAGTAAGAGAACAAGTAGACCTCTGCCAACTGGTAGCAGTTAAAAGGGGCACCAGTGATAGATGGTATCTAGGTTCACATCCTTCCTGTGGGTCATTTAGAGGAGGTACTTCAATCCAGGTCCCTTGTGCACTATCCAGTAACAAAGGCTATGCAGAGAAAGGTCCCTCTCAGCCTCTGCAACGTTTCTACATGCTCTAACTACCTGGGTTTACTACGAGAGCAAACTGGCCCAAAATACTGGGACTAACTACGCAAATTAATCACTAGGGTGTCAGCAAAAAGATCACCAAAACTGCTCTGTGCCACTGAAAGAAGTCTCTTCCTGACTCCACATGGAGACAGATGCCAGTGAGGAGTCAGAAGATGAACTGTTATCTGCTTAGGAAGCTGTGCTCTCACGTTTTAGCATAAGCAGGTGTTCTATCTGTAAGGAGTGGATAGGAGAAAGTAAACCACAGCAGGATCCCCCTCCCACCAAAGAGCTCTGTGACTCAGGGCAGATCCCCTGTTTCTCACAGATGCCTCACACAGGCAGGATACACTCAACACACACACTTCAGGCAGCCCAACTAAATCCCTGACTCTAATAACCACAAACAAGACAGAAAAACCTGAACATCTATAAAAGACATCTGAAAGGTTCTTTTCATCCTGCAGACATGTTGCTCTTGTAATTCCTCATGCTTCAAAAGCCAGTCACATTCTCCCCATTATTCCTATTGCTCCCTAAAAAACTTGGGCACACATGATTCCTACTGCAAGATTTTGAAGTCACTAGGTAGATCCCAATGGCTGCAGTGAGGATTGAAAATGTTTCCTGTATTTCTGTCACTTGAGCACAGACAGAACCTTTTACTAAAAGTCTTTTAAAGAGGCTGTAATAGAATATAATAATAGCTGATATTTAATTAGAAAATAACTACTGACTCACTTGAATCTACCTATCAGCTGATTTCTTTTAATCTAGATGACAAAAAGGATTAGCTGTAGTGCCAAAGGATAGTTCTGGTCCTTAAATCAATCAGTAGGAAACATTTGTTTATTGAATCTGTTCAGTATTTAATTTCTGCGAGAACTGAAAGCAAAAGAAACTGTGGCAAGATATTACCCAGGATTGATCATTTTAGGCTTAATATCAAGAGCAATAAAGGAAAACATCTCTGCATTTGGCTTGCTTCACCTCTGGTATGGGAAGCTTAAATTAGTCTTTTCTCTTGCTCATTTGGCAACGACTCAGTGTGCATATCCTCTATTTCACATTGCTAGGTTTATCTGGCCAACCAGAACCCAGCTCTATCACTGCTGACAGTTATTGACAGAGGGGATGATTAGAGCCATCACTCTACTTAATATCTGTAGCAAGAAGAACATGTTTCATGTGAAAATGCCAAATGGTTTAAAAGCATTATCTTACTGGTAGCATGCAGGGAAACTGATGAACTTTATCGCATTCAGCAGTATGATGAATACCTAAATCAACACAAATGGAAAGGAGATATACCACCAGGGGTAAAAACCAAACTTTTCTAATAAAATATCTTACAAAATGAAGCACCATCCATCAGCTTATGCATAAGCCTGTGCTCAGTCAGTGTTCAGGCTCTGGAGCAAGTTAAAGGAAGGAAATTCCGGTTTGAAGCTGGCAATGATCTCATTCCCCAGTTCTGTTCTGGGAGGGTTTGAACTGCTCCTTCCAGTTTTTATGGGAGACATCTACACCAAAACCACAGGCCTGAATGTAGCTAGTCTGCTAACAATGTGGTACATAACTGACTGAGGGCTATACATCTTCCCCCTTTGTCAGGGTAACGGTGCTGCTAAATTTTACGTTGGCCAGGGTTCTCCCACTTTAGCCATGTGGAAAAAATACTTCCCCCCACTGCACACACGTCAGATAAAAACTCCTTGAGGTATTACCTCCAAAACACCATTTTGAGAGTGATGAACACTGTACTGGAACTGAAAGATCTGCAACTTTCAACTGGCTTCTCTCTACACTGATGTATTCCAGCTTGACTGCCCAGGTGAGAGGAGTGACAAAGCCCATGCAGTTCCCAAAGCCCTTCTCCAATAAAACCTCTCCAACGATTTGTGCTGGGGGGCTGAGAGCAGGGATGAGAAACTCTTATCAATTTTTAAAAGGAAGGGGCTGAAGAGCAATGGGAGACTCCACATCAGGCAAATGAATGAACGCGAATGAATACATTAAGGACCATCTCTACTCATTTTTATGCACAGAGTTGGCACAGTTATAAGCAGAGCACTTCCTTAGGTGACTGAGCATGTGGCTTGATCTCTGTGTGTTTCCACCCAGCCAGAGAGGCTTTGACAGACACTTAGTCTAGGCTTTGTGATTTATCAGTTATTGCCAATTTCTTTCTGTCATAAGAGCTCCAATAAAGGGAAAAACCTGCTGGAAGTTCATGGGAGTTGACACCATGTGCTGCGATGGATCAGTGGCACTGCTACGGTCTATTATGCAAATACACATCAGTGGACTTTGTAACACATAAATTATGTAAATGCCCATTTAGAGAGACTTCAAAATACAGATAACTTGCCTGATGTCTGAAGACAATTAACATCTCTAACATGAACCTGTACTCAGAGACTGCCTTGCTAACAGCCTGTGGATGTCTAGGTCTACCAAACCTTATTTTGCATGCATTCAATGTTGGTATGATGGACTTCAGCTGTGCGTATCACTGACAACATAGATTTTATGACCCCTTTCAATTTACTATTATAGCAGTGCTCCAGAAGACCCAATCAGGGATTTAGGTTTGCACTTGCTCATTTGGGATTATGAAGGCTTTTGTTTAAAATTAAGACTTTGGATTTTAATTGATACATGCCAAAGATCTACATGTCTGCATGATGCCATATGGCTCATTCTCCTGCAAGGTAAGGGTTTGAGTCCTGGTTCTTGATCATAGATTCATAGAAGGGTTTGGTTGGAAGAGACCTTAAAGCTCATCCAGTTCTAACACTTTCCACTAGAGCAGGTTGCTCCAAGCCCTGTCCAACTTGGTCTTGAGCACTGCCTGGGATGGGGCAGCCACAGCTTCTCTGGGCACCCTGTGCCAGCGCCTCAGCACCCTCACAGGGGAGAATTTTTGCCTAATGTCTAATTTGTATCTCCTCCCTGGCAGGTTAAAGCCATTCCCACTTGTCCTGTCCCTACACACCCTTGTCAAAAGCTCCTCTCCAGGTTTCCTGTAGCCCCTTTAGGCACTGGAGCTGCTCTAAGGTCTCCCCTCAAGGAACCTTCTCTTCTCCAGGCTGAACCAGCCCAGCTCTGTCAGCCTGGCTCCAGAGAAGAGCTGCTCCAACCCTCCCAGCATCTTCATGGCTTCTGGACATGCTCCAACAGCTCCACATCCCTCTTGTGTTGGGGGCTGAATTTATTTTCCATACTTACAGAGTTTTCTACAATTCTAAAAGAAGGTAAATGCTCATGTGAACAAAGTCATGTTTGCACTGAGGCCCTGAGTGAGACCTGAGTCAAAGCCAAAATGTAACCAGCACAGACAAAAAGGACTTTGGGCTTGATTATGTGCTCATGCTGCAAGCTTGACTCGATAGGTACAGATGCATTCCTCAGGGTGCTTAGTACTTGTTAGGAAGCCTGGGCTTCCACACATAAATTAAATCAAGCAATTACACCTATTTTATTTAATTAATGAACTTTTTTAGAATCTACTAAAAATCTTTGATTGTTCTCTGAGAATTGGCTCATTCCTGGCATCTGAGATCTCAAAAAAATCTAGACTAAGCAATATATCCTTTGCTATAAAAGAAAACATAGCACACCTACTTGGGTAAAGAATGTGGAGAAAGTAGAGTTTCGGGAGCGGCAATCTCAGCATCTCTTGGACTTCATTAAATTTGTGTCTAACTTCAGCTTAGATGGGTGAAATTAACCTTTATACCTCAACAGCACTATTCCTATTTGAAGCAATTGAATCAAAGCAGCTTACCAAGGGCATCTTTCTACTTTCTAACTTCAAAGAACATTTACTCAGAGATAGCATGTGAGCATCATATAATTGGAGCCAGCTGACGGAGAAAGGGCTGAAGACTGAGCTGGCTAGGGGGAAAAATACCTAATGCAAGGATAGATTAGAGATCTGAAGCAAAGTTCATAAAGACTGGTGTGTTACAAAGCAGAGGTGATAGCTTCCCAGACTGGCCGAGACAATGCAAAGTGAATGGAAGAATCTTTCTCATCGCTGCTGGTTGAGTAGTATTCCCTGATCTGTGAAGCCGTTCCTATAAAAAAACACAGAGCTCAGAAGACTGTGCAGTTTTCAACTGTTCAGTTTTCTTTGTTAGCCTGTTTAGGCTCCTCAGGACACAGACAGAAATTTGTGTAGATCTACCATAGCTAAGCATCATAAGGTCATGGTCTTGACTGAGGTATTCATACACTAATATCAATAATGGGAAGACATACACCTTGATAACTAAAGGACAATGAAGAACAACAGTGCATGTTTTCAATGTAATCAAAACCCACCATTTACTGGTACCCAGCACAGTTATCAGGTTACCAGCCTTTTAGTTGGGTTGCAATTAAACTTGAAGCCACACAGATTTGAAGCCATCTAGTTGCAAATTTGGATTTAAAACATTAAAAATAATTACAAGAGATAGGACTAATCATTTCACTGAACTTTCTCCAAGTGATTTTTGTTGGGAGATTCACTAAACAACATTCCTCTATTCCTGACTTGGTGACTCAAGCCATGCAGGCTAATGACATCTTCAAAGCTTACAGCAAGTCAACACAGGCTCTTGTGACAGGAAACAGGGGTACTCTTGTGATATGTCACCTGGCAGTAAGAACCCATAAGTTCTCACATGGCTACTCCATAAAGCAAAAGATACTGTGAAATGAGACCTGGCAACACCCAGAGCATTTATTTCTAGCTATAGTGTGGGTGGGAGAAGAAAAGGCAGGAGGAGAGACAACATCCTATATATTTCTCTGCAAAAAAATATTGCAACTCATTGAACATCAGAAGGCAGTTTAGTTCTGCAATTAATAGTACGTGAAATAAACCCCTCAGTTTAAATGAAGAAAACATAGTTTTCTTGTAAAACACCAATCCTTGTTCGTGTCAGGATTACTGTAGAGAATAAAAAAGTCCCTTGTACATGGACTGATGCTCAGCCTCTCCCTCCTGCCAATTTCCACCAGTTTTCATTAACAGTAAAATAGAAGCAAACTGCTTAACTTGTAAATTATAATCCTCACACCAAGGTGAGTTTGAAACTGAACGTGGAGAAGTGCCTGAAGTGTGCTTTGAACTTTATTACTAACCACTTCCCCAGGGATGTTTTTTCACAACAGGTTGTGCTGAAAACTGAGCATCTGTCAGAGCATCTGAAAACACAGAAATAACTTTACCAGACTGTCTCCAAGTAATGACTCAGCGTGGCAGAGCATGGGCAGGCCACACACAGCTCTGCAAGGCATCCCCTATTTAGCCAGGCAGGAAGAGGAGAGGTACGGGGTGGTGGGATGGTGTCAGCCAAGAGAGCAGAAACTCCATTTGTGTTGAAGCTGGACATAAAGGGCCACAAGAAGAGATTGTCACCAGTGAAAGGGCAAGTAGGAAAAACATCTGCCCACTCATAAATGAGACAGGGTGACAGAGGAAGCAGTAAAATCTGAGGTTTTAGAAGCCTTCTCTGCCTTAGCTTCACTGACAAGAACACTGCTCAGGTTCCTGTGACTGAGTCTGGGGAGTGAAAGAAAGAGAAGTCAGGAAGTGTGTGTTGGTGCTGGGATGAGGATCAGTATTAGGGCTGCACAGGCACCTGCCTATGGGAAGCTGTAAAAACTCTCATTGAAGTTATTAAAAACCAGACTAGGCACACAAGAATGGGTTTGGTAGAGCTGACTGTGGCTTGGAGCACAAACCCACACTAGAGAAGTGTCTTTGTCTCCATTTTCAATCTTCCACTGATCTATTCATTTTGACGAATCTATTCCCTGTGAAAAGCAAATGAAAATGAACTACTTGATCAGTTTGTGACTAAATTTGTAACTATCTATAGAAACTGAGGGTGAACATCTTGTAAAAGGAATATACATTGGCAGCTATCACTGATGAAGTGCTATCAATAGGCATTAAAGCTGCAAATGGCAAGGTGTTGGCAAAGTGAGAGGAATTGCTGTGGAAAGTAAAAAGCCAATCTGTATGACGATTGGAGTGTACATAAAGTAGAGCAAATTACCAGACACACAGACATGAGAGCACAGAGGCACGGGAGCTGATTAAGAAGTCCTTGTAAAGAAATCTTGAAGGCTGGCCAGTTCCTCCTAATTCTCTGGCAGCCGTTCCAGCCGCTCAGCTAGTGAAAAGAGCACTGTCTGTGATGTGAGTGTACACGTGCTTGTGTATTACAGGGAGATGATGGATGTGCAATACCATGGCAAATGGCTGCTTGGAACTGCCATCCCCCTTTCAGAACAATCCTGCTTTTCAAAGCCTCAGTCATCTTGGATAAATGCCAAAGAGGGAGACTTGAAAGGCCCAGCTCCTGAATTCCGCAGTGAGGAATAAGCTGGGCGTGTGGCTGGATGGACTGTGTGTCACTGGCACCTCGAGTGTGTGACATTTAGAGGCTCTGCTGATAGGGTTTTACTTTCTGAACACCTTATCCCATGCATTCATAACCTGAGAGAGAGGGGATAGCTGTAAGACCTCACAAGCCATTGATGGCTGCTTTTCCTTAAAACCAGGCTTCCTGGGTATTCTCAAGACATTCCTTTTCCCCACTTCTTTCTAATTAAATGCAGCGGAGCCCCTGCTCTTTAATCTGCTAACTAGTAAAATAAATCACTTTCTGGGCTAAAATATACTAGTTCAAGTGGTGGAAACCTGCAGCAACTAAGAACCCTCAGGTGTTTGGGTTTTTTTCCATTGCAGAGAAAATATGGATCATTTGAGGTTTGTCTCCAATATTGTTAATGGCTTGTCTGAGGGAAAAAATAATTGTAACTAGGCTGAATTTGATACAACTGAAAGTTGAGCTTGGCTTACAGACCGTAAAGGGAATGATTAAGCTTAGGGTTTGTATTGGAAGATTATTTGTTGCTTTATCTGCTGTCCAGGAAAATTTCAAGACACAAAACTCATGAACATAAGCAAAAGTCTGATTTACATGCCCAAGTACTTTAATTCTTTCTTTTACAAGACAGTCTGCTGCAAATAAAGTTGAATAGGCATAGGTAGCCCGTTGCAAAGTCATTTCTTTTTGCTTACATATTGAAAAGGAATCCCCCCAGTTACAAACAGGACTGCTTTAACTGGGGATTCTGGGTGCCATGGCACTGGAAATAATAAAGCATTTATGACATTTGGATTGCTGAACTTCCATCACTTACTTTCTTCTATACTCTGCAGTAGAAATAACAGAAAATGAGCAATCGCAAATATCAACCACATGCTTTTCCAAGTGGGTGTCTAAGTAAGTGGTCTTGTTCTTAGGTAAAACAAGCATCTCTATTTCCCACTAAAACCAAGCCCTTGAAATGCATCTCGGAGAAAATCTAACTGCGGCGCTGCATCAGGACCAGGGAGCATGGCTGATCAGTTTTCCCTATGGCACATCACCAAAGCAGGAGAGTAGCTACACTGTGGCTAAAAATGTTTCCAAGTAGTCTTCCAGTGTGCTTTCTAGTAAGGCAGTCCACAGGTGCCGACCCAGAGCTGGCTGAATCAGGTCAGGATCTAGGACAGCTTTTCTTGGTGTGTACTAGGGAACAACCATCCTGCCCCCAATTAATGTGTGGGAATCCTAGAATCACAGACTAGTTTGGGTTGTAAGGGACCTGAATGCTTGAAAGGGACCTTAAGGATGGTACCTTAAAGTTCCAACCCCTTCCATGGGCACTGACACCTTCCACTAGACCAGCTTGCTCCAAGGCCTGTCCAGCCTGGCCTTGTTAACCTCCCCTTGTGGAAGAAGGGGAGATTATGAAGGATAGCGTAAGGATAGCATGGGGATAGCATCAGGATGTCAGGAGAAGGCGCAGCTGCTTTCTGCAGCTTCCCAGTATAACCTATAGTTTGGTCTGAAACAGCACAGCTCAATAAGTTTCATTTTTCTTTTAAAAAATATCTGGCTCTTGAAATGGAAAGCAAGAGGCATATGCAGCCATGGGGCCCTCTTCCACTTCTTCGCACCATCCTGTAGTTATGTCTGCCAGTCTGATGTAAAACATTGCTTATTACTGCAAGTACGAGGAGAATCGTGTCTGGCCTTGCAGAGCTCTGAAAGATGAGCTTAAGGTCAAGGTGCCAGTGAAGCAAGTCTGAATTCAACCCTTAAATGCTTCCCTTTGGTTTGGATAGCAAGATACAGAGGGAACCCCACATCTTCTTCACTGTATAATGTACTCAGCTTGGTGTACCTCAGCTCTACAGTGCCAGCTGCATGGTGGAGCACAAAAACCTACCCCAGCACAAGCAGGCAGACAGAAAGCCAGCAGACAGACTAGTAGATACAGAGGTATAAAAGACTTTTGACTCAGGTGTTACTGTGCCCTCATTTAGCTTGTCAGCCCACAAAATTAACGCCACACTTTTCCAATAGCTCTGATGCAGTACTGCTAGTGCATTACACAACTGCTAAAGGATCTGCCTCTAAAATATGACTGAAGCATGAATGCAAGAAACCCCAAACCCCAGTCTCACTGGCAGAAACACCGTACCCTTTAAGGCCTAGAATTCTTTAGTGGATAAAGTCATACTTTAATTGAATTCCCAGTGTTTGGGTAAAATTTGATACAGCAGCCAAGTAATTTATACTCTTAGTTGGAATGAGCTTTCTAAACTCTGCCTTACTACCGATTCCAGCCTTTATACTATATTCTGTCATTTGCCAGTGAAAGCTTTTCTTTGGAGTTAAGACATTCAGATGAATCACGTTTTCTTTGCATCTCTTTTAAATGAAAGGTTTCCTTGTCTCTGTATTTCCCACTCCCCATCCCCCAGTTTCTGTTGCTCTCACTGTACAGAGCCAGACTGTGATATTTTTTTCCCTTACTTAACAATGGATAGTACAACATATCAGTGAAAGCCATTCTGAAATCAATGAGACCTTTTACGGAGTATGCTGCTACTCATTGTGAGCAGGAGTGTTCCAGCCTGAAGAAAGATCTAAGATGACATAAGTTGAAATGAATACAGTTCCTTACCACTATAATACACGTGTTAAGAGACCTGGGCAGATGGAAAACCATTTCAGTAGCTGCCAAATACATTGACTCCCTAAAGGAGGTAACGAGGGACCCTTGGAGTTCTTAAACCACTACTGTTTTGATACTAATTCCATATAAATCAATGGAAGAAGTAACTTTTTACATTTCTAAAGTCTTCCATTCCAGAGTCCCAACAGATGTTACAAACAATAAGTGTGGCAGCACTCCTAGGAAGTATTATTCCCATTTTTCAGAGGAGATAATGGAGTCATAAAGAGGCTAAAATGATCTGGATGGTGGTCATGGAAGAAACCTGCAATTACCTTCAGAGGCAGTAATACATTTGCATCCTTCGGTCCAGAAACTGATGCAGCCAGGTGTCACTTCAGTCTGTTTGGGAACTTACTGAAAGGTAATTTAGCACATCTCCAAATCAAAATAAACCTGCATAAGTAACAATGTGCTGCATTTCAAGCTTGTAGCTCGCGTGATTCTTAGCCCATCGCATTTGATGAGGGATTATCTTTGTTCTGTTTGTACAGCTCCAAGCAGAATAGTGCCCTAATCTAACACTAAGATTGGCGAAAACAAGGAATATTTGGTGCGGAATCAATCATTTAATGTATTTACCCATGTCATACCCTAACTGAATGCCTGATCTTGCTAAGAACAGGGTGGGCATCAAAAAGGGAAAACACAGAATGATGTTACAGTTCTTAAACAAACAAACAGATGTGATGATACAAGTTACACAACAGCTTCTGCTGCTGCGAAGTGCAGTAAATTGCAAGTCGGAAGTATCAAAGGCAGTGTTATACTGGGAAAAGCTGTCAGCAAACAGACATGGAACAGCAAAAGGATGAAATAGCCTTCCCCAAATTATGCAGCCTCCTAGAAACTGCACATCCAATGTGATACAGGTTACAGTAAAGGTCTGGTATGTGTGTGTGCAGTGTTAGGGTTTTTTACACTTCTTACAAGGGAAACAAATGGTCTCAGGTTCCTGAAGCACCACATGTCAGGCTTATTACAAACAGCTTGTAGAAGCTGCAATGCTGCCCAACCTGCCTCTAAAAGAAATGAAGTTACCCAATGACAAAATATGCCTTAGCATCTGGAGATTACTATGCAACATATGCAGCAAACCTTGTTTGCAAATGCAGAGACAGGCAGTAGCTTTGCTTTTGGGCCACCTACCACACTATTAGGTGATCATCCTTGAAATATACTGAATGATCATGTAGAGATAGCTTCATGCTTGACCAAGTATACAATGCAATTAACATTTTAAAGCCATTTGGTACGTGTCTAGCTTACTGCTGTCTTCATCTTTCTCCCCTTTTCCCATATTTACTGATATTAAATTTATTTGGGTTTTGCTGTGGCCTATGCTGAGCTATCAAATCTCTCCTTTCAAGTCAGGATAAATTGACAACCAGCTCAGTGGCAGCTTGTAGGCACACTGGTATGAAATGAAGGTGGGCTAGACTTGGTTGTAAATACTGCTATGAAATGGAAACATCCATTAAGTGTTTATCCCATGTTAGTAATTCTGGACTGGATTCTGTGAGAGACAGAGAATGGAGATTTGGACTTAACAGTCTCTAAAGGACTTTGTACTCAGCACAGCTGGAACATTCTCATCTGATCTCACATACCTGACTCTCCAAATAAGACACTCTGATTAGTATTTTGCTGGATAAAAGAAGAACTAATGATGATAGAAGATCTGCTCATGCTCAGAGCTGAAGGAGGTGCTTTGAATGCAGTAACAATGAGCTAGTGACAGTGCTGATGTCTGTACAACCAGAACATGCAGAAAGGGCTTCTCCCTGTTGCCACACATGGCACAGACCCAGTCTAGCTGTCAACCTTTGGCTTTGCTTCTCTGGCAGTCCCTTCATATCTCAGCTGTCTTGCCTTTCGCATGCATGAAATCATGGATACTTTCCAAGAGAGATGCTGAGGGCATGAAATACTCATCCCCCTTAAGTTTCTGGAAGGAAAAGGGAGATTCTTTCCTCAGGTATCTCTAAGCAATTTGCCTTTTCTTCTGACACTTCTGCTTTTCTGCAGAACCCAATTGCTTCCCCTAGTCAAAGTGCTATTTTTCCTGTTTGCTCCAAACTTTTTTTGAGTGCCCTATATGCTAAGGGAAACAGCTCATGTTCTGGCAGGTAGGATACTCTGACACTAAATCACACTAACATCTACACCTCTGCTGTAACAGCGCCCAACCTTTTCCTGGGATGGGTGGTACTGGTGTAGGGAGCTCTGCTAGTGTGTGGGGTTCTAGCACAAAGAGACCATGCTAGACTACTTACACGTAAAACCTTTGCACATGTCCTGCATCCAAAACAAGAGAGAACATATGGCCTGACTCCAATTAAGGCACAAAAACAGGGAGCTGAAGCACCTCCTGTATGAAAATAGGCTGAGAAAGTTGAGACTGTTCAGCCTGGAGAAGAAAAGACTGTGTGGAGAGCTCATAGCAGCCTTCCAATATCTGAAGGGGGTCTGTAGGGATGCTGGGGAGGAACTCTTCATTAGGGACCGTAGTGAGAGGACAAGGGATAATGGGTTCTAACTTAAACAGGGGAAATTTAGACTGGACATGAGGAAGGAGTTCTTCACTGTAAGGGTGGTGAGGCACTGGAATGAGTTGCCCAGAGAAGTTGTGAATGCTTCATTGCTGGTGGTGTTCAAGGCCGGGTTGGACATAGCCTTGAGTGGTATGATTCAGTGGGAGGTGTCCCTGCCCATGGCAGGGAGTTGGAACTAGATGATCTTAAGGCCCTTTCCAGCCCTAACTATTCTATGATTCTGTCATCTGTTTTTAAAGACAAAAGATGGCTAAGATTTATAGGGAAGCTGAATGACCCCAAACCTCTCATCAATATTCCCTCTCTGTGGAAGAGAATTGAATGGGCTTCCCCAGATACGTGCACTACAGGAGGCACTGCCATTCTGCACAGCCACAGGCACTTTATGACAGTGACTGGCTATGGAAGTGAAGGAATTCATTTGTACAGGTATCACTGCAGCATTAGGAATGTGCAGTAGCACGCAGAGCAGCTATTTCAGTTTTACTTGTTTATGTACCTCTTGTAAAAATAATCATTTATGGTCATTATAAAACTTTTATAACACAAAGCAAATGAGCAAATCAGTATCTTATTGCTGTCTCCTTTGGTCTAGTTTATGTGGCAGCTGGGTTTGTTAGCGCTGTCAAGTCACCCCGCAACTGAAACAAGCATTGAGAGGAGGTGGACACAACACTGAGGTTGAGTATCTAAAATGAGGGGTTGCTCATCCCTCGTTGTGCAGGAGGCAAAAAAAAGGAGGCTAGGTGTAGAGCTGTTCATGTACTCATGTGCAGGTACACAAACCTGGAATGTAGGCTGCTGGTGGGAGGGCAAGCCTGGCTGCTTGGCCTCCCTCCCCTCATGCCTACCTCTCAAGTGAGGGGGGTGCCCATACAACACTCAGCCTCCTCCCAGGCTGGAGCAGCAGCTGTATAACCCCATGCCATGTCTGCTAAAGAGCCCTCAAGACCTTTATCTGTCAGACAAAGGGGAAACACACCTCATGGCAAGTACTAGTTGGGCTGCATCACAACACAGATGAGGATTTGGATGGCTGCACACTGTATGGAATGGTTAAGTGCTTTTTTTTACACTCCAAAAGCAAAGGAATTACAGAAATTCACATGATACCTAACCCTTTTCCTGGATAATCTTCTGCTTATTTCCCCCTAGGTGGCTGGGAAGGAGAAGATTCCTTTGGTGACAAGGTGACAAACCAAAGAGGGGAGTGGAATAAGCAGGGAGTAATGACTGTATCAAAAGAGAAGCATGATGGAAAAATCTTTCCCCACATACCTCTGGCATCTCAGAATATGAATTGCTTGTTAATACTGGAGAGGTGCCTGGAATTATCTGGGGAGAAATAAGAGCCTCTTACTTGCTCTAAGGTAAAAGCATTGTTGATAGGAAACCTGAAAGTACTTTCTGCTTGTACCCAACAACTTCTCTATGCAGTCTGATGGGTATCACATTATGTTATGCATCAGCACAAAAGAGAGCACAGTAGAGTCTGGTCTTTTAATACAGCCTCAAAAGTGAAAGAGTTTTGAAAGGTGAGTCTTCCCCCCATTCCCCTTGAAGTAGTCACCATATCTGCTCAAGAGTCCCTATGGGGAAATAAACCTTCAGAACCCTTCAGTAAAAAGCTTCATCACATTTAATCCTTTTTGAAATACAACCTGGGGTGCCAAGAAAAAAGAAATGGGGACAAGAACAGGGACAACAGGGAGGAGAAGCACACAAACCAAACCACCTCTGACAACAACCATGAGCATGATGAGCTGTCCCACAGGCAAACTTGGGTGGGTTCCAGTTTTCTGTGGGCACGTGCCACCAGGCAGAAAAGCCTCAAACCAACCATAATTAGAACCTCTACTGCTATCAGCTTATTTGCCTTTATGAGAGATATAATTCACACCTGAAATGTTTCTTTCTTGGTCTGACTTAGAAATGAAGATGCTGGTAAAAGCAGACAGTCCCTCTCATTTTGACCACCTCTAAGGATGAGATCCTGCAGTTCCCTGTATTCCTTAGGCAACAATCCACACAGTGGCATTTCCTGTTCAGCTTCTAGTTCAAAATGAACACAGACAGATATTTGCTGTCATAAATACCATTTGACAGTAGGGATTATTATATTCTGTCCTGAATCTGCCATCTCCCTCTAGAGCAAATGTGGCTGGATGAGTAACGTTCATTTGAAATGAACTTACCAATGTCTTGACTTGACATCAATTGTTTCCTCCCTGGTAGTTCATGTACACCTTTGCATTTGATAGGATACAATAACTCACATTGGCATTTGAAATAATAGTGTCATCAAACTTCACAGATCAACAGGATGTGATTTGTAACTGCTGCAGCATGAAGTGGGTATCCGACACAGGACACCCATGGGAGCACTAAGAGGAGGAAACAAATAAGAGGGCTGTAGGGCCAGCCAACAAGCCCTACTGTTCCTCTCCTTCCTTGTTACTACTGCTGTTATGATTTAACTGTAATTTCCCTTGAAGGGGAGCGTGCTGGTATTTCTCTCCTCGAGTCTTTGGGCCCAAAGCTGACAGGAAAAGAAATTCTTTAAATTTGGATAGCAATGTCTGTGTGTGATGCCCTCTTCAGTGCTGTCTGGGAATCACAGAAAAGCTGGACAAGGATCTCCTCATGGGTGCTGTTCAAAATACCTGCTTACAAATGACACCGCTGATAGATGGAAGCTACCACCCAGCAAGGACATATTGCCAAGCCATACAACATGTGTGTACAACCACAGACCCGCTGTCCCTAAAAATACTTCTAGTCCCTCAAACACTTCCCGAGAAAGTCAGACTTCAAAGCCAAACACAGCATTTCCCCAGAAGAAGTGACATCCCTAACAAGCGTCTCCTCCTGCCACCTACTATGAAAATCAGCCTTTTGTATAGACAGAGCTTCTTCAAACCAAAGGTCAAAAACCTGAACGCATGTTCATGAAGCAAGGAAGCTCCTCTAGGGAGGAGTGTATTGAGACAGGGACTTTGGTGGCCTGGATGACCCCCACTGCTGTGATCCAGTAAGCAGTTGCTCCACTTCCCTAAATGATTAGACAGCATCAGTGAAATAAAGTCAAAATCCTTCCAAGTGACATAGTGAACATTTTGAGTCAGACTACAGCAGATGTTCTGTGTCTCACTAGTGTCTGTTTGTGGGGATGAGGACTGGGGTCTCACTGAATCTCCCCTTGAGTTGTTCATGTTAGCATTCAATCAAGGGCTAGTTTTCTCAACTAATAGGGGATACATTCTGTACTTTTCTGGTAAAGATAATTCCATATATAGGCAAATGTAAGGAGGGATTCTTCAATGCTTGTGTCAGTCTTGTCAGAGAAATATCCTGGGTTTTAGCAGTTTCATTAGCTTCAAGGAAATATGGAAAGATTAGTACCTTACCATTTCATAGAATCATAGACTACTTAGGGTTGGAAAGGACCTTAGATCATCTACTTCCAACTCCGTGCCATGGGCAGGGACACCTCCTACTAAACCATGCCACTCAAGGCTCTGTCCAACCCAGCCCTGAACACTGCCAGTGATGGAACATTCACAACTTCCCTGGGCAACCCATTCCAGTGCCTCACCACCCTTACAGTAAAG
>JASSUY010018106.1:0-109769 GCA_032466535.1 Forpus xanthops | reverse complement strand
TTCCCTGGGCAACACATTCCAGTGCTTCACCACCCTTACAGTAAAGAATTTCTTCCTCAGATCCAATCTAAACTTCCTCTGTTTAATTTTTAACCCATTACCCCTTGTCCTCTCACTACAGTCCCTCATGAAGAGTCCCTCCGCAGCATCCCTATAGGCCCTCTTCAGACACTGGAAGGCTGCTAGGAGATCTCCATGCAACCTTCTCTTCTCCAGGATGAACAGCCCCAACTCTCTTATCCTATCTTCATATGGGAGCTGCTCCAGTCCCCTGATAATCCTTGTGGCCCTTCTCTGCACTTGTTCCAACAGTTCCATGTCCTTTTTATGTTGAGGACACCAGAACTGCACATAATACTTCAAGTGTGGTCTCATGAGAGCAGAGTTGAGGGGCAGGATCACCTCCCTCGACCTGCTGGTCACGCTCCTTTTGATGCAGCCCAGAATACGTTTGGCTTTCTGGGCTGCAGGTGCATACTGCCAGCTCATGTTCATTTTTTCATTGACCAACACCCCCAAGTCCTTCTCCGCAGGGCTGCTCTCAATCTCTTCTTTGCCCAAAATGTAGCTGCACCTGGGATTGCTCTGATCTAGATGTAGGACTTTGCACTTGACATGGTTAAACTTCATGAGGTAGGCATCAGCCCACCTCACAAGCGTGTCAAGGTCCTTCTGGATGGCATTCCTTCCCTCCAGCTTATCAACTGAACCACACAGCTTGGTTTCATTGGCAAACTTACTGGGGGCACACTCAATCTCACTGTCCATATCACTGACAAAGATGTTGAACAAGATTGGCCCCAACACTGATCCCTGAGGGACTTGTTACTGGTCTCCGACTGGACACGGAGCCACTGAGCACAACTCTTTGCATGCGGTTATCCAGCCAGTTCTTTATCCACCGAGTGATCTACCTATCAAATTGATGACTCCCCAACTTAGAGACAAGGATGTCATTTGACACAGTGTCAAATGCTTTGCACAAGTCCAGGTAGATGACACCAAATTCTCTACCCCTGTCCATCAATTCCGTAGCCCCATTATAGAAGGCCACCAAATTGGTCAGGCAGGATTTCCCCCTAGTGAAGCCATGCTGGCTGACACCAGCTACCTTGTTGTGTTTCATGCACCTTAGCACGCCTTCCAGGGCAATTCACTCCAAGATTTTGCTAGGCACAAAGGTGGCGCTGACTGGTCTGTAGTTCCCGGGCTCATCCATTTTCCCCTTCTTGAAAATGGGGGTTATATTTCCCTTTTTCTAGTTGTTGGGAACTTCGCCTGACTGTCATTTACCAGATCCTTCAGAACCCGTGAATGGATTTCATCAGGTCCCATTGACTTATGCACGTTCAGGCTCCTAAGATGGTCTTGAACCAGATCCTCTCCTACAGTGGGCCCAAGGTCTTCATCCCCACAGTCCCTGCATCTGCCCTCCAAGAGTTGGGTGTTATGGTCAAAACATTTTCCGGTGAAAACTGAGACAAAGAGGTCATTAAGAACCTCAGCTTTCTCAATTCCAGGGTAGCCAGTTCTCCTGATAGCTTCCGGAGTGAGCCCATGTGGTCCCTAGTCTGTCTTTTATTTGCAATGTACCTATAGAATTCCTTCCTGTTATCTTTTGAATTCCTAACCATGTTTAATTCTAACTGGGTCTTACCTTTCCTAACTTAGTCCCGGAACAGGGACAGGTTAGCTTCCCAGACAGGTCCCTAGCTTCCAGGACAAAATGCATTCAAATATAATGTTCACAACATGTACCTTGGGTAGTCTGACATACGACCATTCCCTTTCCAAGTCCTTTCCGTGTGTGGATTTTCGCAGATCTTTTGATTGCTGTATTCCATAATGTTGTGTTGTAAACCCAGTCAGCAACTCAGCCATGCAACCACTCGTTTACTCTCCACCCGTTACTCCCCCCTGCTCCCAGAGTGATGGGGAGGAGAATCGAAAGAGTGTATCTCCCACTGGCTGAGTTAAGAACAGTTCAGTAACTAAGGGATAACACAAACCACTGCTGCTACCACCAATAATAATAACGGTAAGTGAAATAACAAGGGAAGAGAATACAACTACTAACCTTCCACTGACTGCTCAGCCTGACCCGAGCAGCAACCTAACTCTTTGGGTAACTGCCCCAGTTTATATACTGGACATGATGTGCTGTGGTATGGAATACCTCTTTCATGAGTTTGGGTCAGGTGTCCTATCACTGCTTCCTCCCAGCCTCCTCCCAGCTTCCCCTCCTCCTTGGCAGAACATGAGGCTCAGAAAGTCTTTGGTCAGAGAAAACATTACTGAGCAGCAACTGAAAACATCAGTGTTATCAGCACTGTTTCCTGGCTGAAAGTCAAAACCACAGCACTGCACCAGCTACTAAGAAGGAGAAAAATGCTACTGCTGAACCCAGGACACATAATCATTGGGTTTTACTGGGCTTTAATAATAATAAAAAAGTTTTGTATGCTCATTTTTAACATTTCCTATTTTGTCCCACTCTTTTTGCATTATAACAATTAAATATGTTTTCACAGGTCTGCCTTTCTTTATCCTTTAGGAATATAGTGGTCTTCAAGTGCTTTCATTATTTCTTCCATCTTCCTCGTACCATCTCCACTTGGGTAGTACTGGTACACCAAATAGCAGTTGGTGTATTTTAGAGGTCTTTTGCATCACTTACTATCTCCTGCATCTACTGGCTTCTTATCATTGAAAGAGAAATGTACTTCTATCCCTTCCTCCTGATGACCTAGTCAGCTGCCTGTCTAGAAGATTCCTCAAAAGTCCTTAAGGGTTTATCTCCCATCAAATACAGGGATGAAGTGCTGAAGGTGCCACACTGTTGTCCACTGAATCTGTCATCTGTATTTTCTGTGAAAGGTGAATGTCAGATGTTCCAGTGGGAGATAGAGCATGCTCTGAAGGGATTTCAATGAAGAAGTTTCTTCTTAATCCCTTCAGTTACATTGGTGTGAGCCCTCAAACATGATGGCCTGTATCACCTTCAGACTTAAAAAACGTAATTCTGTATAGTGCATCTGGGATTAAAGAAAATGTTAATACAGAATTCCCCAGGTATCTTACCTACATGGGCTTTCAAAAGGAAGATGGTTGCTGCTTTTGGAAAGCAGAAGCCACTGAAATAAAGGCCTCCAGAGAGAAATTTGCACGGTATTAAATAGCGAGAATGACTTTGAATCCAACATATATTGTATCATGTTGTTATTGGAACCTGTTACACAGCTGCAGAACTGTTTCAGGCTGTGAAGGTCATTCCGGTATTCAGCTCTGTGTCATTTAAGGCACATGATTGCAAACAAGGTTTGGTTACCTGTGATCTGTCAGTTCAAGAAGTATAGCAGTCTGTATCAGACCGCTTCACCTCTGTGTTCTGTTAACATATTTTCACTTAATAGCTTCTGCATGTTTATACACTGAGATTTCACTTGCTTCAAGATTCCTGAAGGCTCAAAAATGTGTTCTTTAAAGTACACAGAGATCTAGGTGTTGTAACACGGTCTCCCAAATGTCCCACTCTTCTTCCCCGCGCAATTCATCTGGCACATAAAACACAAGAGGGGAATGAAAAGAGATAGCATTCTGCATGACAAAATAGGTCTTTCCCTTCTCTTTCTAGCCACATTTCATAAAAGCATGCTCAGAAAATGCCTGTATTTCATTTTTTGTCAGACACCTCTGTAGAACGTTTCAGAGAAACTGTGTTTAGACTGAAAGAGTGCTGGACGCCCTCTCTGCCAGCGAAAATAACAGAAAATAAGGCTTCAGTTGAGTTGGTGTAAGTGCCTGGGCTCTTGGGGAAAGTGTACTAATTGTGCTGTTTGAGGAATGATTTGACAATTAAACATTAAGGAAAAGTTTAGAAGAAGGAAACACAACCTATTCTGATTAGATATGAATCTCTGGAAGAGCAATCTTAGATCTGTGTTTTGAATCTGCTAACTGGACAGCACATAGCTATGTTTAGACTTAGAGAAAATAGTGAGAAAATATTTTTGTTGTGAAGTGTGAAACAGCTGGCTTATAACAGAATGTGTTGACCTGCAGAGTCATTATTTGTAAACATCATTTGTGTACCAGAGCAGCCTAATAGAAATGTTTGGCTGGAGTGCTAAGCTTTACAATTAGTTTGAAGTATTATTGATTAACTATAATAACAGAAAAAATAGACTATATCTATCTGTACCTCTTTATATCATCTATATCTATATAACTATATCATCTATGTCTATCTATAGCTATAGCTAGCTATCGCTATATCATCTCTATCTCTATCTCTATCTCTATATCTATATCATCTATAGCTATATCTATATCATCTATATCAATCTATATACCTATGTATCTATATCTATCTCTGCGTCTATATGTCTACACCTATTTCTCTCTCACCTCTATGCCTTGAATGAATAGCTCTATCTTTAGGTCTATCTCTATGTCTATCTCTGTGTAGACTATATCTCTGTATGTATCTATATATACATCTACATTTATATATTTGTGTCTATACCTATATCTACCTATCGTCTATCTGTCTGTCTGTCTGTCTATCTATGTTCTGTCTTGTCTCAGCCGATGCTAGGCCTGAGTATTTAATGGAAGAAGGAGTTATTGAATAATCACAGAATTGGCACCATGGTTACAAATTGCATTATACGTTATGCTGGCTGAAAAGTAGTGTGTGAACACACCCAAGCAGCATCAACACCTTATGGCTGTTTATATTTAGCTGTCTTTCCAGTCAGAGGATGTGACTTTGAAGAAGTTGCTTTTACACAGGTAGCAGCAACAGCTTATAAACAATAAAGAGTCTGCAGATGTTCAGATTATCACATTTCACTGGGGAGTTTTCTCAGTCAAGCATCTCATATGCGATATTTCCATGGTTCCAGAAATTTTGTGTCACTGCACAGAAACTATTTTCCAGAATTCCAGCTGTTCAGTAGTGAGATTACGTCCTGAGGCTGGGTTCAATTAACAGTGAACTTGCTTACTGTTTTGAGGAAGTTTTAAGCTTCTCACAAAGTTATGTATCTGAAGTAAGAGTAAAAAATATGAGACTGGAAAAGAGCAATGTGACTTTCTTGAGTTGTATGATGTTCTCTAACAGAAGATAAATGTATGCTCACAGTGTCCCTGAATGGAAATTGAAGCAAGAGGTTAATTATCAATAGAGAAACTGCTTGAAGTGATCGAACAATTTTTTCCTCACGAACCCGAAATGTCTAATAATGAAGACATTGTAACTCTGTTTTTATTTCTGAGTAAAGTCACTCAGTCATCTTAGTTACACACAGCACATTCAAGAACCTCATGCACACATGCACAGAGCAAGTCATGCCTGTTAACTCAAGCTGACAACAGTATAGATAGAGTTGTAAATAAGACTGAAATTAGTCAAACTGCTTGATGTGACTTTTCAAGAGCCCCAGAACTTCCAAGTAAGCTATGATCTAGAATCGTCTTAACTGTACCTTATTACCTGTATCAGACCTTTGCAAGGGCTTTCTGATTGCTGTAGCTTTTGTTTTGAAATACCTTGGGATTATTTTAACCACAAATGACTGAGGTAATAGCATGAATTCTTCATCATTTATTTGCAGCTTGGAAGTATCAGACAACAGAATTGTCAACTCACATAATTGATTTGTGTTTGCTAAGCCCAAGTTATACCAACAACTTTTTCAGCTGAGCTGTAATTGCACACTGCTGATCTTGAGTCAAGAAGCAGCCATGCCAAACTATGGTGAAGATAACCAGAAAGGCATGAATGATATTCTTGGAAGAGATTGCATGTTGGGACTTGTCAAGTTGTCATTGTCCCCCATATTACTCCTTGTCCAGTTTACTAGCATCAGTTCAGCAAGATTGCATCCTAGTTCAGATCTTTATGATCTTAACTCTTCCATTCCTGATGCAACATAGTACTAGCAGGAGCAGATTGGGTTGATCTCAGCCAACCTTACTTTCTGCCATAAGAATTCATATGTGATAGAAGATATTGAGCTGAACTAAATGACCCCCTTCAACAATTATCAGTCATCAGATCTGTCTTATGTATAGAGTCTATTTCCATCATTCACACACTTGTTCTTCAACACAGAAAGTATACAAAAGCAGTTAATGGATTAGTGTAAGAAGTGCTCTTCCAACTTTTATTACAACAGAAAAATAAGTCCCGTATATGAAATATATGTTAGAAATTCCTTGCTGGGTCAATCCATCTAGCAGAATATTCTGGTGTCCTGGGTTCAGCAGTAGCAGCCATTATTCTCCTTCTAAGTAGCTGGTGCAGTGCTATGGTTTTGACTTTCAACCTGGGAACAGCATTGATAACAGCGATGATTTTAGTTGCTGTTCAGTAATGCTTACTCTGACCAAGGGCTTTCTGAGTCTCATGTTCTGCCAGGGAGGCTGGGAACCCAGGAGGAAGCAGAGACAGGACACCTGACCCAAACTCATGAAAGAGGTATTCCATACCACAGCACATCATGCCCACTATATAAAGTGGGAGCAGTTATCCAGAAGGGTTAGGTCACTGCCCGGGTCAGGCTGGGTATCGGTTGGCGGGTTGTGAGCAGTTGTATTCTCTTCCCTTGTTATTTCCCTTACCATTACTATCATTGGTGGTAGCAGCAGTGGTTTGTATTATATCTTAGTTACTGAACTGTTCTTATCTCCACCTGTAGGAGTCACATTCTTTCAATTCTCCTCCCCATCCCTCCAGGTATGGGGAGAAGAAGGCGGGGGGGAAGGGGGGAAATGAGTGAGTAGCTGCATGGCACTGGTTTGCTGGCTGGGCTTAAACCACAACATCTGGCTATTTAGAAATTGGCCACTTCTGGTCATCCATTCCCTTTGTACTTTATTAGTATGAGCAATTGTCTAATCAGAGATGTAGGCCTCATCCCGGCCTAGTTCTGTTAGTGTTTGTTTACAGACATATTGAATTTCTGCTTTTGGAGCACCCAAATAGTGTCTCACCTCCCAGAGTATTTTTGTAATTACTTACATCTGATAGTGCTTGCAGGAGCAGGTCCCAGAAGACAAGCCAGTGAAGGGAAGCCTACATAGGTAATCCTTAAACTAACCATAAGAAGGATCTCAGAGCTGCCAAGAGATATTAGGAAATGTGTAGGTTAGCACATGCCAATTAGCAGTAATATCATCAAGAGCTGGTCCCCCACGGGACTTAGGTGCCTGTGCCCTGCTTCGGTGTCTAAATACACAACATAGATGTTCAGGCCTTTCTGTAAAACCTTAGAGATGTCTGAAAAGTCTATGTGCCATGTTTTATTCCAGTAAAACCTTAGAGATGTCTGAAAAGTCTATGTGCCATGTTTTATTCCAGTAAATCTCCTGAGCTATCTAAACATCGTCTTGTGGATTTATGCAGAGATCCCTCATGGCTGGCACAGCACGTGCATTATTTTTTATGTGCATTTGCCTGGCAAATTGTGAGGACATAGAACATGTGGACTCCAAGCACACTTTCTCATTGGACTTTGAACACAGCTTTGCTAGGGGCGTTTTCAGTAGCAGATCAGGATTTACCAGAATGTCACACTTCTTTGTGAGTTCCTCTTCATGAAGCTACAAGATAAATGGCAATCTTGACAGAACAAGACCCTGAGTAAACTGATCAAAGTTTGAAGTTGGCCTTGGGCAAGGTAACCTCTGGAGGTCCTTTCCAAACTAAATTATCCTAATATTCTGGTCTGAAGCCGAAGCCCACATTGCTCCTAGCAAGTACTGATCTCTTACTAATCAAGCTATGGCAGAGCATGCGCCATGAAGTGCTGGTGGTGTTATAGAACCAGTGCCAGTAAAACATTTTACTATCACTCCCTTAGTGACATGGCTTAGTGGTTGTCTTCACAGTCTTGGGGTAACCTTTGGACGATGGTTTTAAAGGTCTTTTCCATCTAGTTGATTCTATGCTTCTCTGATTCTGAGAGCAGTCAGGAGCAAGATAGGAAAGAAAAAAAGAAGACAGAACTAAGACTCGGAAAGGAAGGGCAGCGTAGATATATTAGGACAGAGTCAGAAAGGCAAAGGTCAAAGCAAGAAATCACTATCAAAAGACATTAAAGAAAGAATAGTTTCTCATTAAAGTATCACAATAGTAAGAGAACTAAGGGACCTTCAACAGAAAGCTATTAACAGATGATGCTGTGATTAATGCCTCTGTCAATTCAAATTATGATTAAAAGATGAAGTGCCTTTAGTTGGTTAGCTAAATTATTAGCACTAATATCAAAAGGAGAAAGAGTCAGAGAAATCAACAGTTAAAACAATTACATTAATTTATGTGTTAAAACATAAGTAAAACATTCTCTCGGCGTATTTAGAGAACTGGCTGAACTGATCTCAGTACCATTTCCTGATAACTTTATGGGTTACGAGTGAGATAGATTGCAGAAGAGTATAGATGGACATATTCTTAAACAGCAGGGAAGAGGGACTTGGAGATGAAATGTTCAACCCAAGTTTCTGTGAAAATACTGGAAAGTGACACATTATTTGTGTGCACATGGAAGAATACAAAAGGGTGAATAGCGCCAACATGAAATAGTCATATTCCCATTAAAAAGTCTTCAAGACTGTGCTGTGTCAGCTCTGTTTATTGTCCTGGCATAACAGAATATTTATTGTGGCTATGGGATAAGCAGAAGTCTATTTTAATGCTTTTTATAGTTTGACATGACATCCTTATATGAAGAGTAGGAAAAGAAACTCCTATAGGTATTCAACTCCTTGGAAACTCATCAAAGGGGAACTCTCAGATAAGGGACTTTCCAGGGTTCTGCTCTGGGAACTCATTTTAATTAATAACTTGGATGACTGGACAGGGAATAAGGTCATCAAGTGTGCAGATTTAACAGAGATGATATGAATTACCAGCTTGCTGGAGAACATACTTAGATTTCAAACTGATTGTTACGAATCAGAACTATGGTCTTTAATAAGTTTCAGTTTGAAGAAGAGAAAAACACAAATGAGCATTTAGGCAAGCCAGATCACTGCAGAAATATGGACAGAGTAACTACGTATGTAGGTGGTAATTCTATAAAAGAAGGAAACTGGTGGTTACAGTGAATCATCAGATGAAGATATGTCATGCTGTTCAGAAAAAAACACACACATGGCACTAGGACATGCCAACTGGAAGGAGGTGCATGAGGTAGCCCTTTCATCCTGTTCTCGGCTGGCTGGTAAGACTTCAGCTGTAATGCTGTGCCTATTTTCAGGTGCTGTATCTCAAAACAGATACAGCTGTACAGATCTGCTACACAGGATGCTAACAAGAGTGATGAGAGGCTTAGAGACATTGAGTAAATGTTGAATGGATGTGGTGTTATAGAGAATAGAAAAGTTAAAAGTGCTGGCAGTGATCAAGAAAACAGTAACAACTGTCGCAAAGCGGAACAGGGTAAACCAATGCTGGTGATTATGTGGGTAGAAAATAATATATACAATTAGTTAGAACAAGGCACATTTAGGTGAGTTTCCTGATGGAAGCATTTAGTCTGCTTAGCTGCAGAGCAGCAGCTACATAAACCTCTCCCAGGAGTCATGTAGTCTTCAAGCAAAATATGACAGACTGTGGGACTTGCTAAGATTCCTTTTTTCCTGATTTTGCTATGAACTGTGCAGTCATTGCTCCCTATCAGAAAAAACTTTACTTTGTTTGGGATAACTGATGGGAATTAAGGATGGAAAAAGAAAAGCAGTCTTGGTACGAGAGCTCTTGCAGGAAGGGAGAAGATCCAGACAGGCTCCTGTAATTTTTTTAATGCTGTACCTGGCTGTTTGAACAGTTGCTTTTCAGATTCCATGTGAGAGCCTGCCCCCCTCCGGCTACAGCCCTTTCTGAATGAGTATCTGAATATTCTTGGAAGTGGCAATGCAGAGTGCCCATGTGATTCCCTGGCAGCCTTAGCCCAGGGATGAGTGTATTTGCCTGAGATGGGACAAACAAGGATTAACAGATCCTGTTGTGAATCAAGCAGAGGATGAAAGTAAATCACTGTCTCCTACATATTATTTGAGTGCTTAAAAAGGTTTTCTCTTGGGTTCTTTTTGGAAGGGGAAATCAGAATTAGCAATTGCAATTGAATTAGACAATTAAATCATGATTGGATGAAGATTTCCTAAAAAGAGGGTGCAAAAACCATGGTGATGTGTGGGTTCATGTACTTTGCCACTTTTTATCTGCATTGTCAGTCCTTGCTCTCTCCTAAGTTCCAGTCTCAATTTCTGAGAGTGCCTTTCTTAAGTGGCTGTTTTTCTGCATGCTTTCAGTTTGGCCACTTGTCAGATGAAGATTCTGCTGAACAGCACTGTAACACTTACATGTTCCTGAAATTCTCTAGCACAAACCAACTCCTATTTTATGTCACTACTCCTTTTTCTATACCTCTCTCTTTGACCTTCAGATAAAAAAATAAATAAAGTGAGAAAAAAAGGAGAACTTCACACAAAACAACTCCATGGAATATAGAGTGGACTGTAATCTCTCTGGTGCTTCAGTAGAAAACTTCCTGTGCCCAAGAGCCACACGTGTGCCTGGTATACAGACAAGCAGAAGAAGGGCACATGTTTGGAAATGCTCGCCTGCAGGAGATGGACGGCATTGACTGCCCTGTGATCTCACTGCTCCATTGTGAAACAGGACAGGGCTGAGTGTTTGGGCTATTTTGATGACGCTGGCCTCAACAGCTTCCATTGGCTCACTTCCTCCTGAAGTCAGGGGTTTGGATTACCCAGCAATGCCAGTAGACCCTCACTGCCAGTCATGGGATATTTCTTTGGCATGGAAACTGTGTTTGAATTGCATGTAAGCTTTGTGCAACACCAGGCTAGACTCTGCTGAAATATACAACCTAAAGTTATTTGTGCATTCCTTCTCTATGCAGAACAACATACAGTTCTTCTACAGGATATATTGATCTCCTAAATGTGATTGAAAATATCCTATAGAAACCATAAAGAATGATTTAAAAACAGTAATAGAAAATCTTGTTTCATTTGATCTGTAATCTCTTAGAAATAAATCATAAGGGTTTCCTCATAGATTTGTTTCTTTGGAAAGATTAATTTCTAACCAAAGTTCACCAAAATACTGAACTCTGACTTGTGCTTGGAATTTCTCAGGAAAAAGGAAAACACATACAATGCTGAATATGAGTGGAATATAGTATTTCTATATATAATTAATACACTGTTCTTCTATCCTAAGTATTTTAATACACGCTGTGTCAAATATGTTGTTCACAATGGATTTTTGTTAAGTACAAGGTTCTTTTCATACAGATATTGGCTCCATTAACATGGTTTTTTCAAGCTCTTGTCTATGTTTTAAATCCTTCTGGAATTGACACCAACTGTCTATTTTGACACTTGTTCATTAGTTTTCTCTCAATGGAAGCATTCTCCTTCTCTCAGCTGTTGTAGCAATTTTATATTTCACAAAGTCTCCTTACAAGACACTGCTGAACATTTTCCCTGATTTTGGAGAACCAGATAATGACTGCCCAAAGGGCTTCACAGCTCCATCAGAGCAACTCACCACTTGTTCCAGTCCATAGTCAAAAAGTGAAAGCTTCAGTCTGAGTCCTTGCAAGTCCTGTTTTAAATCATAATCAGTTATTTCTGTATATCAAGACTTCACGGTCATGACTATTAATCCAAGTCATACTTCCCTTCCTTAACCTAAAGAAAGCTAATCATGCCTGTCTTAATCTATTTAGATATGCCTTTACTTTTAAGAGCTTGAGTATCTGCTTGTGCATGTGTGTGTGATAAAGGATGTGTGGATGTGATATCTTAGGCTTAGCAGCAATCACAAGTTAAAAAAACACCGGCATCTTAAGTTAATTCTTGTAATTTTTCTATTATTCCAGACACACAGCCAAGAGATTTCTTCTCCCAAAGACTGGAAAAGCAGGAAGGTGCCTTCTCTGACATGTACTTGCTGGGCTCCTGGGATGCTTATTTGGAACCTTTCTAGAAAGATGATATTAGCTTTCAGCAAATGCTGTCTTAGCTAATGTCCCTCTTATTGAGAGTCATTGCCTACCACCAGTTCTTTATTGCCAGGCTGAGCAGGATGATGGTGTAAGCGAAGTAAAGCATGTGTTTTGTGTGGCAGTGATGATATCCATAGTGGCTCTTGACAATCTACTGGCCATTTCTTTGTTTTAGGACGAAGTTATAGGAGAAAGAATGTATTACTTTGACAGTGTTCTTAGTTGTGATAGGTGGTGTGAAAAGGTATTTTGGGAGGAAATGCTTTCCTCACAGACCTTCCAAGTACAAAAGACACATAATTTGGAAAAAAGGTCTAATATAAGTTTCTTGGCTGCTTGCTTGCTTCGGGAGTTGAGATACACAGAAATTAAGTGATTTGTTTCAGACATGCAACGTCTGTGAAAACTTGGAACTAACACAGCTTTTCTCCCACACTAGCACAGGACCATCTTTCTTTGACTGCGAATTGGCTCTGGTAGCAATGTCAGGGCTCCCTTCTGTTTCAGTGGGAGCACACCGCTATGCAGGAGAGGAATGCTTGCCTCATTAAATTTTGTGCAGAATTGGTATAGCTGACATAATTAATTTCAATTAAACAGCAACCTGATATATCCCCAAAACCTGCTTAGGAGTGCCAGTAAAGGATAAGAAGAACTGGAAGGGCAAAAAGAATGGGAAAATCAAGAAGTGACAAACGCATCTGCCATCTTGAATACTCAGTCCCATTCTTAGTGCACAGCACATTCAGTACACGTGTTCTTACAATAACGGCCACCCCACAGGAATAAGCATATTTATGAGAAATTGCAACAATATGGACATTATTATTGAATATTTTTTATCAAAGCATCGTCCTTACGGCCGTTTTACCAGGACAGCTCAGTATTTTCCTAAGACAACCTGTAACTACTCAAAAGTCAATATATTCCCAAATTCCCAGTCTAAAAGAGAAAACTCCACAAAGATATAAAGGAGAGAAATGTGGGAATCTTTAAATGTTAACTATGATAAAGGCAGCATGTCTTTGTACCTTTAAGGCACTATTAATAACAACTGAACATGAGATTTTGCTTCTTAGTGTCCTAAGCAGCAAAGATGAGTTGGTGACAGTGATGGCAATGCTAGCCTGAATCTTCTTTTTAGCCTTGACAGAAAAAGGTTTAGATTAAAAGCCTTCATATAAACATCAGTCAGTTTTAGTAACTTTTTCTGGACTCCTTGACCCAGACAGTGCCTTCTTGTCAGACAACTATCCTGCTCTCAGAAGGGAGCAAGACTTTGTGCTAGGCAGCCAGTCTTCTCAGTTCAATTCCTTGCGCATGCCTGGGGTGCAATATTGTGTTCTTGCAGGTTGTTTAAGAATTCTGTGAGCTATACACAAGCCCAGATTGATGCTATGTGCATTGTTTCTTTTATACTGGAAGAGAACTAGTAGAATTCTATAAGAAAAATAGTTAAATGGAGCTACTGGGAATCCCAGCAGAAGACTGATAAATGAAAAGGCACAGTTCTGTAACCGCTATATACTGAATTCTGAGAAAGGGATTATCAAGGTGTTAATCAAATTAAAAGTGGATAGATTTTACTTATCTGCTGTTATCCTCAACTGGTGAGCACTTGCAGGCAGTAGACTGAGGGAGAGAGGGAGACATACAGGTTTAATTACTTTACTGTTTATGTCTCCATTAGTGGAAGAAAATCCTCTTGTCTATACTATCTGCCCATGTTCTACATTTGTGGTGTCAAAATATTTGTTCCTGTGTAAAAGATAAGTGAAATAGTGAGCTAAATAGTGTGCTTTGTTTCCTAGCACTAAGTTGAACTACAAAGGATGTTGTCAGCTGTCATAATTTAAGTGTTTTTTAAGTTTTTTAAGTGAAGCAGGGACACTTGACTGTAAAGCTGATTGAAGTGTGATCCTGCAAGAGTGCCCTGTATCTTGCAGCACTCAGCTTATAGGTTGTGTGATGTTGTCCCAGGTATGCCCTACATATTTGAGGACACACTTCCTGCCCAGCAGACTCCATGGAATGCAACTGTGAATGGTAGAGGTTTGTTGCACATTAGGTTTCCAGTATCCAAGTAATCTTTTATATAACTCAGAGCTCCATTGCCTGTAAAATGTTTTGGGAACATCCTTGTAAAACTTCGTTCAGCTCATTATTGACTATAAAGAGCAATGGAATGGTTTATTCATGATTACAGTGGATAGCTGGGTGCAGCTGCCATCCTACAAAAAGATCACTCTGGTAACACCAATCAACAAACAGTAATATAACTGAAACGTTCTAAATGTTGTTTTTCAACTGAATTACAGAGACACAACTTCATGCAATCTTTGCATGATGATGGATCTGTGAAAGGTGTCACAGACATTGTTATTCCATGCTGCAAAGCCATTGATTTTCAGTTTTCCTTCATAGTGGAATCTAAGAAAGAGCCTACATAGTAAGGGAGCTGTGAGAATAAATAATTAAAATGAGTTGTTAGTACAGCATCATTTGGGAAAAGTTATTGGAAAAAGAGAATCTCTGTGCAAAATACCAAACACTGGATTCATCTTGCTGTCTTCAGCTGACAATGAACAATAACCAGTGCTACAATTTGTATCAGGATTTACTATAGCAGTAGGGGGAACTTCTGGATAGTAAACCAGTTTATCCTTACAATTGTATACAGTGGCGATGCTGCAAAGACATGCAACTGATAGCACAGTTCAGCTCTGAGATCAGCACAAAAGTTGTTTCGTACTTGTCTCATACCTCATAAGCATAGCCACAGAGAAGATAGGGCAGAAAATGTACTCTGGGCAACAGCCAATGCAGAAATGCAGCTAATATTCTGTGATGTCATCTGGAAACCAGCTTATAAGGAAAGAGATAGAGAGAAGGTTTGAAATAAAACCACTACACACCACACCCAAGAGTGATGTACAAATGTAGGTCATGCCTGCAGGATTTGAATTCAGATGATCCACGTTACTGTTTACAATTCCTTCTAAGACAACCATAGTACAGCATTAGGAAACAGAATAAAATGGAGAACACTGGGTGGACTTGTCTTTTCAACACCATACATGGAGTGGTGACACAGCAGTCATGGAAAAGTGTTGAAACAGTGGATCACTTTCAGTATATTTTCTGTGACTCATTTCCTTAAACTCAAAACTGACAAAGACATGTCCAATCCCATGTGTCAGTGGCTTCCAGTTACAGTCTATGCACTCAGTGCATCGCAGGCTTTGCAGCAGTGAATGGGCATGTAACTTGATTATAAAACAAACCTGAATTCATTCTTACCACATGTATACCCCTAAAGCAGAGAGCTAACTTTTGAAAACAAAAATTTAGATCTATTTTTATTGTTTACTTCCATGGATAGGCAATAATCTTGTGTAATGCTTAATACACATGTAGTACATACTCTGAAACAGGTACTTCTTGAGTTTAATTTTAACTTGCTGTCTAAATATTTTCAGAAAAAAAACCTCTCCTTGCCACAGACCTCAAGGGGTTTTGTGTCCTGAATCTCTGCAAATTCATGTCCACATATATGAGGCTTTGTAATTTCCGTATGTACTTAGGAAAGCTGTCTGCCATGTACCTCAGGATGAAATATGATTGGGTTCATTCTTAGCTGCTTTGTCTTAGTAACTGCATATGAGCACACTTTGTATGGCAGCAGTACACAGATGGTGTTGCAGAGATTAATACATATTATTAATCTTTCCCACAATGTTATGAAATTTAATTACTGAATAGCTGTGTATATACAGTAAAAGGACAAATTTGTACGCATAAGTATTTTTATCAACTCCTCTAACAGTATAAAAAAGCATTTAAATGATGATGCCTTCCTATTGCTTTCATAAATAGATCAAATCGGTTTTGGAGGACACTGACAGTAGCCTCTTCCAGTGATGTCTAACAGAACTAGCTATAAAGGCCGTTTCTTCTGTGTATGGAGATATATCTGTTTATACAGAAATTACCTGAATAATTTAATACAGTATGACCTAATTTAAAACAATAGTAATAATCTTATAAAATTTGTGCATTCTTCAGTTTTTGTTTATTCAGTTTCTAATTTTGATAGAGTACATACTTGCTATCTTAGCAGCACCGAGAATCTGTACAAAATTAAGTGGCTTCATTAAAAATGAAAATGGTCTGCTGCTTTTTATATTCATTCTTTAGACAGCAATTGGAAAAATCCTGCTTGCCTCTGGGTTTCCAGTTCTGTCAGCAGCACACTACAGGTGCCACTGTGTAAATGAAGGAGGGCTGGAAGATAAGCAACTATGTGAAAATGTTGTCTTCGTGACTAACAGTGGTATGGAGGATCTCTTTACACACAGGTCCTCTCCTATCTCTGTAAACCACTTGCAGGCAGGCACACAAGAGGGTCAGTGAACTACTGCTGTATTTATACTGAAAATCAGTTCTTGGAAAGAACTCTTCGGAGGTACTTCTTTCCCTGACCATGTATCTTATGAGATGTGCTTAATACTTGCTTTTACCATAAAGACAATGCAAAATGTATCAAGGTAGCATGTATCAGATTGCTTTCACTAATTATACAATAAACTATTTAAATTACTTTCTATTATTTTTATTTTTCCCCTATAAGAGTCACATTTTTAGTAGCTAAATTGTCAGACAAGCATGCTACTGAATGTAATGTTTGACCACAGGCAGGTCTCAAAAGAAGGATGTAGGAATCTTCGTTATTAAATAAAGTATTTTATAAAACATGAAGCACACTTGGAACTTCTGGAGTTCATCTGTAAATTGCACAAGGCTTCTTAGCTTTCTCCTTCAACTGAAAGGGGAATGACACACACACAGATATCCCACCACTGTGGATATAAGATTATACAAGATTATGACTATAACGTCAGTTTACCACAGAGCTGCATGTGCTGCTACCAAGTACAAATGCAAATCATGAAAAACATCTGTAAGTCCCTATAAGCAATTCGTCAGAATACTTTAAAGTGCATGTATAATAAATGAAGAACACATGTTTCATAGGAACCAAATGAAACTAGAGCTGTACCGAATGCTTTGCCAGAGACTTGAACAGCTGTGGACATCACCTCTTTCTCCCTCCATCCAGCTTTAAAAGGCAGGCACTGTTTTCTTTTTAGCTTGACAGGTGATGTTTACAATACTGTCAGTCTATCTGAAAGACAAGTTGCCCAAAATATCTCTGCAGATCATTTCCATCTCCTTAAACACTGTCTTTTGATTTTCATTTTAGGTATTGGCACTTTCTGCTACATTACAAAGGGTCCTCATTGCACCACTCTTGCCAGCTTCTCAAAAAACACCAAACACCTACCGTTACTTATGAAAAAGTGTCATTTTACATACTGTATAGTATTTTCTGTCTGCGAGCTACAGCTAAGAGATGGCAAGTTTTGTTCATTTACTATCCTGTTCAGAGTGTGCATACACAAACAGACCCACAGATACACATCCTTCAAGGTTCTAAAGAGGTTTGTCTTACTTCCCTGAGCTTGATGCCTTAACAAGGTTTCTACCTCAAAGATTTCTACTAAGCAGAACATACAATGGCAATTCCAAAGTCATTTTGCTACTATGTTTTGCATCTCAGATTAAGGCCACAGTTTTAGTGTAACTCAAAAACCGTAGCAACCAATTCTTCTCCCCCATAGTATCAACTGAATACAGTCACTTCCACACAAAACCAGGGCACACAGTTTAATTATCTCTCTAGTCTTCCTACTCCACCACTGTTTGTGTTGCTTCTCAAATAAGAGAATTCCTACTTCTCTCATTCCTGCTTCAGATCTAGTTCTGATAATGATAGTCAGTGGGAGTGGAAGATACCTCTTTTTTATTATATCTCCAAATGTTAATTCCCAAACTTTCCAGTGTCTACAGTGATTTGCCAAACCTGAGGAAGGAGCAACAACTTTTTAACTTGACAACTCTGTGATATAAAAAATATTGCTACTGAATTTTGAGTAGCCTTTCAAAAATACCAGTGTTATATTTAAGAAATGTGAATGAATTATAAATGTTCTATTACTCATGTCAATTTAATACTGATAGATATTGCTCTGTTGATAGATATTACTCAAGTCAATCTAATAGAACAATTGTAAGATACATAATAAATTTACAGTTTTATCTGCTGGAAAAAGCAGCAGGCATGTAAAATACTAACTTCAGCACTGAACATATGCAATCACCATTGTACGTTTATAAAACACAACCTGCTGATTATAAAATAGCTTAAATAGCCCCAAGTGTCCCTGAAGAGCTACTGTATGCTCTGTAAAAGCTGAGTAATCCTCCCTATGTCAGAAGGTGACTCTTCAGCTGTTCAGGATCACGAACTGATATGCTACCACTCATAAAAAGAAAAAAGATTTAAAACACAAGAACATACAGTCAGGTAAAGATCACTGTGGTGGTATTGGAATTAATCTGCAAGAGCTGACAACATTGAAACCAATCTATCAAGAAAGATTCAAGGAACTGTAGCTTTTACTTAAAACCAAACCACAAAGAACACAGCAAATTCAAATCAAAATAAATTCAATGGGAATATGATTTTTTTACATCATATTTGGCTCATTTTTCTTATTTTACAAAGTTAACTGGAAAAAAAGGAGTATGTTCAAACACACTTTCTATTTAAATGCATACTGAATGCAATATTCATGTAACACCAGAAGTGCAAATCATTATTGCTCAGTGATCTGGATAAAATACTTTAACATAGTTGTGAAGGCACATTGATAAAGAAAAGATGTTTCAGTCATCTGTGGTTGTTTTAATCATCAAAATAGGGGAATTCACTTTGGCCCCTGTGCTTAGAAAAATATGCATTTGACTTTCAAAATCGCATTATCTTTAACATGTAGTCTTAGTATTTACATGGTAGTTTCTTCCCATTCAAGCTCCACATCACCTACAAAAGAAACAGAAACATTTCATTAACTTGCCTAGTAAGTAAATAGTGAGTAACAGCAGATAACTGCTTTGGCTGAATTTAAAGGATCTTGCAGGGAAAAAAGTGGAAAGCCTAAACTGACTATTTCTATTAGTGAGACTAAAGAGCAGCAAAATGCGAGGAATTTACACTACTAAATCCAAAACCCACATGTCAAAGTATTTTTTTCTGCTTCTTTATTTGGACAGTCAATGCACCTGCTATGAAAAAATAATTCTGAGACAATCTGTAGCTCCTTACCTTCCATGGCATCCAGAGAGTCCATCTTTTGCAGTGCTGAATAATTTACAAAACATATGGGTGGACTACTTCCCTTGATTGTCAATAAATCCAATACACATTGATGCAAAAATATGTATTGTGCCTGTGAGACATGAATTTCAAAGACATTTAATTAAAAGAAAAATTGCTTCTAATACAAAAAAACTTTTAAATTTTCCATATAACATCATGATGTTCTCAAAGTAACTGCAGTTTAACTCAGCTATCTCAATATGACTATGTCGCATATGCCTGATCTGATCATTACAAGGTATGCTGCATTAAAATTTCTTGAACCATGTTAATCCTTATGCCCAGTAAAGATATATGGAATTAGACTAATCATAACTGAGACTAATAGGCTATTTCATAATTTTCTGTAGTTTTTTTTCTATAAAAATATATTTGGTTACTTTTTGCCACTAAACCAAAGAAAATGAACCACATGAATGCAATATTTAGATGAGAAAATTTCTGTCTTTTTAGTACAGAGAAAACCAGCAGGGTGCACTCAAATGCAAAAGTTCGAGTAAATCTAAATCTATGTGTTCTAGGAGCATACCCCATTGCTAAGAGCAAGAAAAACCCCACATTACTTTTAGTGATACTTCTTGAACTGTAGGATTATTTTTAACTGACTATAATGCAAAGAGTAGGCAACTGAAGTTAACTGCATACTTCCAAGGACATAAAGTAACTCTGGGTAATGATTGCTAAAAAGAGAAAAACAAAACAAGGCAGTGTAAGAATGAAACAGAGAATGAAAGTACTTCATTATGTTACGCTTTTTAATAGCTTGCTTACTGAAGCTATAGCATGACATTGTTTCAAACTAGCCTTTGTACTTGACTTGGCAAGGTGATAAATGGATCCACTAGACAATATGGATTTCTAGAACAAAGGTCTTAAGTTTCAATGGCGTTAAGATTGCTTATTCCAGTTCAGAAGGCAGACTCTGAAAGCTCCATCATCTCTTGCATTTATACAGCTGCTTGTGAGTATTAGCAATGAAAACCTTTTTGTTTTTTCCAGAGGAGAGTGGAGCATACATACCTGGAGTATGCATGTGTGTTATTCTCCCAGTTAAAATTAATGACATTCTTAATTATTTGAAAGTCTTTTTTTTATGACTGGAAGACATTAAATTTTCCTCCAGACTTTACCTTAGTTTCAAATTATTCTATTCCTAGTAAAAAATGCAAAACAATGATGAAAAAAGTATTCCCAGAATTTATCATCACAGGAAAGTCCTGTCACTTGTTTAGTTGTAACAAGACTTCAAACGGAAAAACTGAAAGCAGCTGGTAATCAGGCTGCACCATATAAGAAATAGCATGACATAGTATCACCAGAAGGTCTCGCAAAATCCTCTGAAGTGCAATTGCTGAAGACATAGCCTTGGGTGGCGTGGTTTAGTGGGAGGTATCCCTGCCCATGGCAAGAGGGTTGGAACTAGATGATCTTAAGGTCCTTTCCAACCCTAACTATTCTATGATTCTATGATTCTATGAGGTAAAGATACAGACAAATATATACATATATTATTTTTATTATAGATAATATATATTATTATTATTTATAAATATCTAAAACTTACCAGATTCTGTACCATACACATTCTTTCACTTCTTAACTCAGCTACAAGTCCATAGATATCCACAAAATCATGGTCATTTACATGTTGGGTTAAATGGTCAAGTGCAATATAAACACCTGTTCTTCCAACACCAGCACTGCAAACACAATACACAAGATAAAAGAAAGTTGGGTTTGTTGGTTTGTTTCTTTTTTTTCAGCATAAAATTCTTTCTTAGAATATTCTGGTTAAATTAAACTTAGACGTGAAAAGAAAACTTCAGAAAAATAAATCTTTTTCAGTTTTTAATTGTGCGTCTCCTTTCTGAAATCTATATTTGTGCCATGTTCTGATTTTGAGTTTGTAAGGGTTGCCCCTGACAAATAACATATAAATAAACCTTGATAAATGGAAAAATGGTTCTTCAAATTTTCTGTGAATTTTCTGGAGCTCACTAATTCAAAGAAAAAGATATCACAAGATTTTGTGAAATCATACTTTGCTTCTGTGATGCTTTTGGTATTTGAGACAAAATAACATGGGATTTTCTCAAAATTGCTAACAGTGTAATAACTGCAATCAGTGTAATAAATGGAATGTATATCACTGCAGATAATCAGGAAATGTAGAGCAAAACTCTCTTGAACCTGCAAGTTCTAATGAGCTGAAAGTAATGAATGAGTTTTCTGAACATAAGAATACATCATGCCACTTTATAACCATCAGGAATTTGAGCATAGGTGGGGTATCTGGCCTGTGCTGGCCCCTTTAATGTAACTGTGTTGTGAAAAGGGGGTATGATTCACTGCAGAGTGGCCCCAGGGAACATTAAGTGTCCTCAAAACAACAAAATCTATGTTTTTCTCCAGCAATAGTCTCCCTTGCTCCTGCAGCAGAGGAAAATGTCAAGCTGTCAGTGACAACCATACCAAATAAAATGAAGCTTTATCTCCCATTGTGGGTGCACCTCTAAGACACTGAGGACAAATAAAAACAATTCCCATGCAAGATAAACTGGTTAGTTAGGGAAGAGATTTGTGGCATCAAACCCATTTTTTATCTTCCACATACTTTCAGACTCATACTAAGTGACAATGAGGAAAAGAATTAACTGCAGACCTCTGAGTTCAGATTGCTATTTTGAAGTGTGCCCACTCATTCAGTGGGAACTTAGACCTGCGTATGAAACACAGGCACACTCACCACTTTTGTTAAGACTTAGCCCTCCCCACACACTCTTTGAAAAGCACTTTAAGGGTGTTGAATATGAAATCAGTGGGAACCATGACAGCTGAACAACTCTAACCACCAGAATACTCATTTAAGAGCCTAAATATAGATTTTAGCTGTTTACAGGCATCCAAGTTTGAAGTCTGGCATATGCCAACCTTTATTCCTATTTGTCATTCTCTGTGGCTCCCAAATAGTTTCTTCTTTCTGATGTGACATGTACATTTTGAATACATTTTTAAAACTTATTTCTTAAGAAGGGCTATAATTATAATAGAAGTAATTTACCACAACATGTAACTCCTTATGATAAAAGGAAAATTGAGACAAATCTAGCAATACCTTATGGCAATTGTTGAAGTAACTGTTTCACTGACATCACCTCAATGGGTTTTTTACAAACAGAACAATAGACATGCTTTGACATTTTAGTTCCTAGAAAGGACTAAGGAGCTCTGCTAAAAAAGCCTTTACTGCTGTCCATACTTGAACCGTAACTGCGTACTCAGTTTTCATTGTCTCATGGCAACTTCCCCTAGTATTAATATGCATTTAAAATTCTAAGACAGTAAATGATGATTTGGTGAATACGCTTACCTGCAGTGAACCACCATTGGTGTATTATCATGTGCTCGGTTTGCACGGATAAGTTTTACAAAATGTATAATTGGTGCAGTAGTCTCTGGGACTCCATGTTCTGGCCAAGAAGTGAAGTTACACTGTCGCACCATCATGCAGTCTCCATGCTGAAGAATGTAAGAAAAGGCAAATTTTGCAGAAGAAATGTGACAGAAGATCCAGTAAGCTACATGTAACCTCCTCAGCAATTTTATGTGAAAAAAGAAAGTCAGAATAGTAACACTGTAAGAGGTACATTTATCCATGGATAATTTGTGTTGCATGGCAGGTCTTTTGAGAGATGGCATCAAGTCCATCTTTCAAGGAAGTATTAATGACTTCAGCAGTCACTCTCCATTTGACTTCAGCCACTGTATCAATGTAAGTTTTTAGATTACCCATTGAGGTTTCCATGGCTTAGTTAGAAGTTTAGTGAATTGGGATGACAATTTCATTTAGGAGAAAGCAACCATTCTATGGCTGATCTAATGTAGTGAAGGCTAACACATACACTGGTAAACACAGCTATATTTTCTAGGTGTTTGATACCCTCTCAGTGAGAGCAGCAGCAACAGTGACACAAAGAAAAGAGCAGGTTATGAACTGATATCTAAATTAACTACAAAGAACATAAGAATAACAGCACAGGATCATGCCGAAGGCCTGTCTAGACCAATAAAATATGACAAAAATGTATCTAGTTCCACAGAATACCACTGCCGTTATTAATAGCTTGTGACTTGTGAACTCAGTCAAGAGATGGTATCTCAAAATTTAATAGTAGTTGTCAGAATTTTCTTATACTAATTCCTCTAGATTTTATGAAGCCCTGTAAGACTGTAGTATTCACAGTATCTTGCAGCAAGGAGTACCACAGCTGCAAATGTTGTGTAATGAACCAGTTCCTTTTTCTTTTTTTTTCATTTTGAACCAACCACTCTTTTCATATTGCAAGGAAAACTGAACAACTGTGAACAATTACATGGAGCAACTACTGTGAGTCTATATTTTTAAAATTGCTAAGCATAAAGCCAAAAGAGAAATTACTCTGGACACAATATGGCAATAATTGTGAGTTATTTGCTTCACGTATGCCTTTTATCTTCATTGGAAGATCATCAAGCTTCTACCTATTTATGAATGGAAGATGAAGTACCATCTTAAAGCCAGCAGTATGGCACATTCAAGGACATGCTTATAAAAGACACCATAGATTATTGTGCAGCATAGTTCAGCTATAGTAAATGGATCACTTCAGGTTTTCTCTTTTCCTTTTTTCCTTTCTCCTCTCCTCCCTGCCTCACCCTGGCTAACAGACTTCACATTTTGCTTGCATGAATTTTTACTCTAAATAGTTCCTCTTCTGGTCTTGTTTATGTCTTGTTTTAGCTGAAACAAAAAAAATGTCATCTCTCATTTTAAAATGTTCACTTGTCCTATACTATGTGCACGACATATCTTTACGGGGTGACCACTGAGGCAATCCCCTTTGTCATGTGCACATGCTACAGGATGGTAATGCATGCATTTGGATAGCCAACTTCAGGTCCTAGTATATGTCTGAACTATGTACAACACAGGTCAACGCTGGGAGTGAAAAAAAAAAGGCTAACTTCATTGTGATTCATCATGCCCAGACCGCTTTCTGAGCCTACCTGCTGGTCTGACTTAATGCTGGGTGCTAATTTTTCCAGAGTGGAAACCGTAGTTGTGGGTCGTGGCAAAGATGAACATCTATGCTGAGCCCCCCCAACCTCCTTCCCAGGACATGGAGTGGGAGTAATACTAATGATTCTCTTTTATAGTGGGTGAATCTTCTGGGGGTGGAGGCCAATACGTCTGGTGGTTCAATGCAAAACAGCTGCTCTGCACCAGAGAATCTTGCCCTTTAATCTGAGATGAATACATTCAAAGGGATTTGTCTGATCCTAGAATGGTTAGGATTATTCCTTTCTAGAAGAGACAACTGAGATGTCCAAATAGAAACTTCACCTCCCACCAGACCAGAGGTTCAATAACCTTGATAGGCCCTTCATAGCACTTTGGACAAAAATCTGAGCAATTTGTGACAGAAAATGGGTCAATTCTTAGGAAAAAGAAACTAAACCAAACCAAAACCAAATAGGAATGAAAACAAAATGCAGGAAAACCAGGCAGTACAGTGCATACACATTAACAGATTAAAAGAATACTGAGGGGTAGTTGGGTGGGATGGAGCATATTTTATGTTTTTTGAGGTGTTGGATGGGTTTTACTCAATTGCCTTCTGTTTCTGGCTTACCCTTTCAATTTTTAGATCTCTGATGGTCCAGTCTATTTGAATATCTTCCATCAGTTTAGTAATCACTATATCTCCAAACACAGTCACTGGCTTATTATCTTCTGGCCAGTACTGGTGACATCTTATCTGCAGGGAGATGATGACTAATTAACAATGATCATATTATAATCCTGACAGAAACTACATACAGAATTTCTAATTATCTTGAATGCTGTTAATTTGTACAGTAGTAACTCACCCGTCCTTTTTCAAAACATTGTGTAAGCATCACAAGTGTTTTTGCTCTTGTTTCCCATACCATTCTCCAGAAATCACCCACTGTTCCTGGTAATGGTCCCTGAGTTGCAATAAACTCATTTGGACATAAATAGCCCTAAGAAAAAGAAAATACTTAATACAGAAGTTGGCAAGGAAGAAAAAAGTTTACACGTGACTCATAGTTGTGCAGGCAGCTACCATGCCTAAGACTAAAACCCTGTCAGACATACTAAATGAATTGGCATAAGCCTGGCTAATCACTGCATGGCAGATGGCCTTGGCAACCTAAGGAAGTAATGGCATTTTCTCCACCACACAGATAAGTTATGAACCAATGGTCTAATAAAGTTTGAGAAATGCCATCTCAATAGAAATTCATATAGCAGAGAAATTACAGGGATATCAGGTCAGTAATTGCCATTTAAATATATCCAAGCCTTCCTGTTAACTAGGACATAGTCTTACTGCAGATTTACCCAGTGGCCACCAAAAACTATGTCAGGATGTGGCCAACAAAGTAAATTGCATTAAGGAGCAGTGGAGCCAGGGAAGCAATTAAGGAGTGGTCTGAGAGCTAGTGTAAGCTATACACCGCACTGATGACCTTGTCCTTCCAGTGATCACCGGGGATCTGCTGTAACTTAGACATGGAGCTTACTGAAACAAATGATCTAAGAGAAAAGGTCTTCAAGAAACCTACTGTACAGCTTGGCTTTTATTTTAGTGTTGGCTTCTGCTGTTTAGTTCGTTTATAAATTAATGTAAATCTTGGGGAGAAGGAAGTCTGTTGAACAAAATCAGTGTAAATTCTGTCAGTGCATGGGTCCTTGTGGATCAGGAACTCTTACGTACTACAGAAAGTCTAAAATAATGACAATAGCAGTAACAGCAACAAATTTATGCTGCAGAGCTAGCTGTCTATATCACAGAGTTCTGCCTATTACTGAAAACAACTGACACAGTGGTTTATGGCACCACCAAAGTTCCTTGTTGGGATTATAGCCCTGTAATTCATAGCTGCCTGTTACTTACTACATCTATAATATACAGAAGAGGTGGCAGTGAGAAACTGTATTAATCCTTCTTAGTTTAAGAGTGAGGCGAGAAACTATAATTCAGGGATGCAAAACTCATGGTTCAGTTACTGACTTTTTGTGATTTAAGCAATGAAAACCAAAGTAGAAGCCAAGTTCCCATTTGTTAAAACTATATACAAGACCTCTTTTTCCCTTTCTTTATATGCATGCATATGTACATTCACCTGAATAGTTACGCAAATACACACACACGTATATTTACAGCTATATGCGTTTATATATACATCCACAAATACAGAAAATGAGAGCATATGAAGGCCAAAGCTTTAGCCCTGAGATACGGTAACACTACAGTTGTCTATTCACTGATGAGCAGTGACCTAAAGTCAGCATGCAGCAAGATGCCTGTATGCAGTAAACACATGCAAAATCTCAGCAAGGCACATTCTCTGCAGTTTGCTTTTGCTGCAGCTTTTTTTGGAAGCTGCTGCTGTTCTCTGCCTAAGCCTTGGCATATCAGTTAGTGACAGGAAAGAAAAAGACTAGACCATGCTCCAAGCTGTCTGGTCTCCTTCTCAATAGTTCTGTGTATAGTCCCAACACCAGCTAACAATGTGTCATGGCTCTTCCTACATGCTAACTGTCAGAACTAGGACATTCCATGTAAAGTGAATAAACAGCTTTTGTTAATTACAGAGGAAGATGCTGTCACCTCTATTGCTTATTCTCTGTGCATGTCTCTTAGTTACCTGGAAATAACTATTTCTACTAGCCATTGTGTCATCTAGACTACAGTCTGTATGTCTAGCTATATGTTTGAATAGTACGTACTGCACATCAAGCCTTGACTGCATGTGAGACCACCAGTCACTACTACAATAAATTAAGAGCATAATTATGTCACTCTTGAAGCTTCAGCAGGATGAAAATGAGACGAAAATATAGATGAAGAATCTACTGAGAACACAATTAGAAAATAGAAGGTCTAGGAAGAAAGCCAAGGATGAGAAATACAATGTTAATTTATCCTTCAGGAAGCCTATTTGTTTTACTCCATAGTATCATCGAATCATAGACTAATTAGGGTTGGAAAGGACCTTAAGATCATCAAGTTCCACCCCGTCCGCCATGGGCAGGGACACCTCACACTAAACCACGCCACCCAAGGCTTTGTCCAACCCACCCTTGAACACTGACAGGGATGGAGCATTCACAACTTCCCTGGGCAACACATTCCAGTGCCTCACCACCCTTACAGTAAAGAACTTCCTCTTTATATCCAGTGTAAACTTCCCCTGTTTTAAGTTTTAACCCATCCTGACTTTCACAAAATAATGAGGACATACCAATACAGCTCACAAAAATTACTACCTATTACTATGAAACTTTTCATTTTAGTTATGTTTACATTGCCCTGTTCATATACAATAACTCCAGCTCCCAAACCAAGAGATCAAATAATGCCTGACTGAACAGCTGACCTCAGTGGGAGTTTCACTCGTCTTTAACAACAATGGTATAAGACAAGTTATAAAAATTAATTTGCTGGACACAGTTTTGATTATCACTGAAAATTATTGCTTAGCAATGAAAACAGGATAATTTATATTTTGAAGTAGTCATGTTCAATGCTGCAGGAGTGACTTGAATAATGCCATGGCTGTAGTAGCTGTAATAAATGCAATTAAAATTAGAATCCTGTTCTTGCAAGTGATTTTTTGACCCTCTATTCTACCATGAAACAAATATAGTAAAAAAGTGAGAGACTTTCTACTTACAGACACGTAGCTGGCGTTAATGTAGTCAGAACCAGGAATACCAGCATCAGGCATCAGCTTTACTCTATTGTTATTATCTATCATGGAAATAAAGTCTAGTTAACTAACAGATTTGCTCCAAAAAAAACACTGACACATGTAACAAGTGTTCCTGGAGTGCTAAGAAATCAAAAATACTGTTATTGATGCTAATTAACAGTATCTGACATAGTATAACACTAATTACAAAGGGAATTTAAACAATTTCCATTTTTGTACAGTGATCCTTTAAAGTTCCAGACATATCTCAACAAAATACTTTTTAATTAAAATAGTGAACATGCCAAAACCTCCAATCTGATGTATGTATGGGAGAATCCTCTGCCTAAAGGTAGCCTGCGTACTTTAAGCCATGCTGTTCTAACAGAGTCAACCTCTGTGTGAATCAGATAGTGGGGTGCAGGGTCTGTCAGTCTTTCATATATACTTGCTGCCCAGGTAACAGATTCAAGCCAGATCTCAGCACTTTTACATTCTTTTACATAAGGTAAGGTTATTATTGCAGAAAATAATGCTTGAGGGGTTTTGATTTGAGCCTACAGTGCATATGCAGAAATGACAAAACTTAGGAAAGATGTCAGGTGAATGGGTAAACACTGAAACCAGACATTTCAAATTTTCATGTTTGGTCCTCAGCGTAGGAAAAAAAAAAAAAAGAATAAAATGTTAAAATTTTATGAAACTCATCTGCCTATATTTCATAAATAAATTTTTAGAGATGTAACTTGGAGTATATCTTGAACAAGGCAACAGATAGCAGGGACAGCTGCTCCGAAAAGTTAATAGCACAGAATGTAGCATTATTAACCAAGGAATGCCATGCTCCTCATCTCACATCACAGCTAATGCCTAAAATAATAATGACATTTCTTGTCTTATTAACTGAAAAATGAAGCAGTGTTGAGTACAGAGACAGACTCCTGTCTCCTGTGATAAAATCTAGCCTTGGCTTATAAGTTATCATAAAGTCACTCTGATCTTCTGTGGAACCTTTGCAGCATATGTATACATATCCACAAGAAAGCATACCCTGGCTCCTGAGGTAGCTGAATGCACAAACGTGAATTTTATATGTTTAAAAAAATTACTTCTCACTAAAAAAGGAAAAAAAAAAAGATGTTAAAGAGTTTGAATTACAAAGCTAAGAAACTACTGAGGCTACAGTTTCTTGCACCTGCATATTAAAGCTTGTGAGAGCAAGTTTAAAGCGACTTGCAAATAAAACTGTCTAAAAAAAAAAACAGTGAAAAGATAGATTACTTGACTGAAAATTATTTCATAATGTGGACATGACTGTATTGCCATTTCAAAGGCTGATCAAACAAAGTTGCATTCCAAACATATACTGCCTGATTCAAAACAGAGAGCAAAACAGGAGTTGATTGGTAAATACACATACATGGCTTTATGTTCGGGAAACGATTCTTCGATCTGTTCCAAGGCAGATCAGCATCAGTTGAAGCAAGGTCATCAAGAAACTTGGGAAGTTCCTGTAGAGGAATAAATGTTTGTTGGCATACCTTTGCATTTCACCTTCTGTGAATATAAAAAATGACACAACCATCCAGTAAGAGGAAGATTTCTTTAGTTCTTCAATAAAGTGCATTTCTAAGAACAGCTGGAAGTATCACAGGGCATTCCACCTCACTGTCAACCCCAGTTATGCCAGCAGTGTTAGATGCAGCACTGTAGACAATGCTAAGTTGAACAATTAAAGCTTACATGAACTTTTACCTTTACAAGTCTGGGTAAAGTCAGCCTCTCACCTTTTGTAGTTCTTTTCTGTTTTTTCATGAAGTCACATGCTTGGTTGCCCTACTGACTCAGACTTAACTCTTGAATAATGCCTTTTCCCGACCCTGTAGCTTGGGAGACACTTTGCCACAGCAAAATTCTCTGATGAGAATTTAATTATGTTGAGACAACTGGCAATTAGTTATTGCTCCCGGGACTCTTTGTGAAGAGGGTGGGAAGAGTTATTTTGGGCTGAACTGCAGTTTCATAACTGGTCATTAGTTCTATTAATGAAGGGCAGAGATGGATAAATCATTCATATTGAAGAATTTATTTGATGTGAGTGTTTGTGTGCATAAATAGGCATAATTTCCAAAGCGGAGTAAAAGAGTGGATGGAGACAACTTCATAAGTTGTGAATGGAGAAAATTTATTGATGTGATGATCTTCTGTGATAAGAGAATAGAAAGCTCAGAAAAGATAGAATTTAGCCAGAATTTCTAAGCTAATAACTACATGAACTGTAATAGATCTTTGCTTTTTCACAAATGTTATAGCCAAGTCTATTTCAACACCTAGCTAAGACACAAAAGTAGAGATCTACCTATTTTTTTGAAAGAGTGCGATACAAAATTTTGCTGCTTGTGCTGAGTAATCACTTCAAAATTTGTCTTTTAATATTAATAGTCTCTAGATGGGTTACTTCCAAAAAGTAGAGCAGACTGCCCTACTATCAGATTCAATGTTAACTATTTTTAAGTGGTCTTTTGCTAAGGTATTTGAGACAGATAAATAAATTTAATGTGCAACTATTAGCAAATAAGCAAACAGATGAAAGAGGCAATGAAAAATGGAAAAAAAACAGAAGTACTTTTTATTCCGGTGTTTTTCTGTTATTTCTAATCAAAACATTTTGTCAGCTTTATTTGACGGGTTCAAATGCTATTTAAGTTTATCTTAAATTAGCAAAATGGGATAGTTTAAAAACTGATGCAGTAAACTAAGTTAATAGTTCATCTAATCTGATATCCCATTTTTGTACAATGGATAATGCCTGACATATAAAAGAGAACTGAATACCCTTGAACTGTATCATATGCAATTTTAGCCCATGAGAAATTTGTTTCTTTTTCACTATCTGACAAAAATCCTGTGGCCTGAAGCATGAAGACTACACTACTTCTTCAGTTATATCCTCAATAATATAACTGCAAGTGCTTCTGAACACGGGGCAAAAGATGGTGTCACAATGAAAGCAAAGGACTTTCAGACAAGGGACCTGACTTTGCTTCCTAGCTCTGACACAGACTTCCACGGGAAAAGACTCAGAGGGAGAATTACAGAGAACTAGATGCTCACCTCCCCTTGAAAATTAACAAGGGACTAGATCCCATCCATGCCCTTCAAAATCTCTCTAAGTACCTATGTTTCTGAGGGATGAAAAGTCTATGATTATGCCCCTTCTAAAAAGAAAGCTTCTGACTTAAAATCACCTTAGAAAGAATGGCTGATTTTCTATTTATACCCATATATTAAAGAATTACAAAGCATAGTTAACAGACATGAAATAAATAAAAAACTAAATGAAGAATTGTAACATACTGCAGAAAAATGTATTTCAAGCCATTTTTCTTTGCAGATTTATAAAACTGAAAAAATTGATTTGCACTTTTTTTTACTATAGTAATCTCATGGTACTATGGTGACATTTGGAGGTATTTTAGATTTTTATTCAAGAATATTCAAGAACAGAACTTACTGTGAAACACTTATACAAGTACTTCTGTCTCAGTAATTTCACACTTACTAGAAAAACTATGTTTTCTTTAATTTCTTTTCTGACAAGCAATAGATTCAGACTCATTCTGACACCCAGATTCTCTTTCCATCATGTCTACAGGCAGGTCATGTTCACATGCAGACCAAGACTGAACCCTGAAAATCTTCCAGGCACAGCAGCTTGGTCAATATAGCAAATTAAATGAGACTACAAATATCCCTGGATTCCAAGACTAAGTGAAACAGAAAGAGCCAAATTTATCCTAGATAATTCCAGTACAAGTTTGTTGCCTACAAATTGCCTATTGTAAATGATCCCTAGGCTACTTTACCTACCAAGACTTATCTTGGAATTGCCCTGGAAGACTGCTAGCTTAGACAAAGTTCAAGTCAGGGAATATGCTAACAGTTTATTAGTGTAAATTTTCATATTCTCATTTCCAGTTGCTGGTATACTTGAATTTACTAGTACAGAGAGGGCCAGAGAGCCCAAGCAAGCTCAGCACCATACATGTAATTATGTGCTTCAGACATAATGGCCCATGGTTTTACATCTTGAGCTTATCTCTCCCACACACATTGTAGGAGCCTGAGTCATTTATGTGAAACTAAATGCTCAATGTGAATAGAAACAGTGCAGGTCACAAGGTCTCACTGTTTCTTGTGTGCAATGCCCATTTCTGTGCATTGTCATTTCTGACATAATTTCAAGCACGTTGTCAATCCTATTATTCATCTGGTAAGACAGGTACTACGGATACTATAGAACTACTTCAGTCAGGGGCTGGACATACCCTCCAATTCTGCCTGCTCTTGGACAAGCCATCTGGGAAGTTATCACTGTCCTCTGAAACATGGAAGCTGAAGCTCAGAGGGAAAATTGAAAGTCCAAAGACATATGAAACTGTTGATTATAAGCTGACTTTATAATTTAGTTGAATGAGGCCTCAGCTACTTGTATTTCTTTAAATTTGAAATGAATTGCCAGGATTTTTATTTGATAAAACACTATAGTTTAAGGCATTAAAATGCTGTAAGGCTTACCCAATGTGGGTCACACCTCAAGGAAGTAATATTAGAAACTTTCCAGTGATGAACTTCGATATGTGAAAATGTTATTGCTAGTAAAACCTTTCATCTGTTCAGTCATGCATAATATAACTATAATCACTCTTGTTCAAGTAAAACAACACTCCTGCTCTTGGAAAAAAGTTCTTACTTTATTGCTCAGAGAATTTTATGGTGCTTTTTCTTATTAAATCCAGACCAATTTTACCTAAGGACCATAACAGAAAAAGCTGTAGGAAATACCATTAATCTTTTCACACTTTTGTTGGTTTTCCCTAAGAGACTGAAATATTATAATCTGGCAGAAGAAAAGCCAGTTGTTGAGTCTTCATTTTCATTAATCCAACTGCTAAGCTATTCATGGTAAATCCAAAATAATACAGTCATTGGAGACTGACAAATTATTTTTGTGAGGGAAAATGACTGTATGTGTTAAAAATGATGATGATAAGGATTCTGAAATAACAAGAAGAGAAGATATTGTTGAGAACAAAAATACGATAGCCGTAAAAATGTTACTTAATGAAAAGAGTGAAAACTTTGAGATTTAAGTTGAAAGTGTATGTGCATTACATGCAACATATATTTCAAAAGCTGGTCTCTTTTCAGAAGGAAAGGTAGGTTTGCCTGTGTTTACCTAACTCACATAACGAGTTGAACGCTATTCACATGAAGGTGATTCTAGAGAGCATAAGTATGACCCATTATTTGTAGAGGAACAAAAAGCAAAGTGCCATGCATAACCTGTTTACTTTCTGTACTGAAACCTATGAAACAAAAATATTTCTGAGTTCCTTGGCAGTATGACTGGGGACCGAACATTTCACAAAATAAGTATCAGCTCTGGTTTTGGGGTCATCATCACTCAGGAAAACGAGCCTATTTAAAGCAGTTAAATATATCTATATATGTGCTAGAAAAATATTTATGAATAAGCCGTTATCAGGTAAACTGTGTATGCATTGCTATACATGCAAAAGCATTAATATTTGATGTTCTTGCAAAGATCAGAGTCTAAAGAAGATCATCCTTTGCTGACACTTAGGTGAATAGTTCTGATCAGGTTGCAATGTAGACTGAAGAATCCAAATCAGTGTAATATTACTTTCTAAACAATCAACCTAGTAATTGGGTATTGATTATCAAGGCCAGAGTCCTTCACGGCCTTGCCTGCTTAAAATGGACATGAAATGTGACACATGAAACGACTGCAGGTCTTGCGATGTTGTGACAACTGCTAGCAACATACCGAAAATTCTTCCTGAAACTTTAGGTTGTTGCTTGTGCAAAGCTCTTCAACATGTTGTAGGAAGGATTTCTTGCTTATTGGCCTGAAAGTAATGACAGAAGGATTAGAAACCTACAGAGAATTTCTGTCACTCTTTTTATTCTTTTTTTTTTTAAACAGTGCTTTTCAGTTCAGTAGAAACTGATACTCAGAGACAGAAAACTGTGAATTGCTTACAGCATGCTTATTTGGCTTGTTTTCAGTCATTTAAAATAGAAGCATTTTCTCCTGTTTTTTTTTTTTTTTCCCTCACCAAATTCTTAACATTGCTAATGTTAACAGTACTGTAGGGTTGGATTGTTTTTATAGGTAACAGCATTCCAATGCAAGGTTTTGACATTAATGGAAATTTGTAAAGTTACCATTGCATTCTAAAGTACATAATACTTCTTTGTCACACAGAAAACATTTTATATATTGCGAGATTTTAGACATATAAAATATTGCAGTGACCTCATTCTCATAATGACATGGTTTTTAAACCCTGAGGAGTTTAAATATCCCTGTATTACTTCCCAAGCTAAAACACAGACATGCAGGCTTCACCCCAGAGAGAGAGAAAGCATTTCTCCAGTTACCATGCAATTAGTCATGCTTTTATGATTTATATGCAGCTTGGAGTTTTTTCCTAATAAACAGAGGAGAGAACCACACATTGAGACTCACCGATGACCACAATATAAAACTCTTTAATCAACTTACTTGAGGGATTTTCTATAACTAAGCAACCTGCAATAGAGATTTTTGTTAAATGTAGCAAGTTGAGAATTAACCAATATTGCGCACATTAGTCAATTTTAGATTAATTACACAAGTAAGTGAAGTGCCAGATTCATTTCTCTCATGGATTCAGTATGTCAGGTATCTTGTGTGATTGCCTTGCTTCATTTTTATCTCAGGTATTGGCAGACATAGATATGTCAGTTACAGTTTCTAACAATCTCTTCAGACCATTTTACAGTGCTCTGAGCTCATATGGCCCTGGGAAATCTATACTTCTAGCACACTACTTCATACATATTGACAGGCTTCATTTTACGCTATGCACCCATATTGCTCCTAGGGCCTTTTCAGAGCATAACGACAGGATTCACCTGACTTAATACTCACACCTATTTATGAGATAGTCACTCTGAATTCCTTTTATTATCAAAGAAGAGAAATAGGTGTGATTTTTGTTCCATTTGAAGTAGATATCTAAAATAGGTCATGGATGAATCATGCTACAGGTGTGCTTTTACAGAAACCAAACAGCTATGGCCCTTTTCATAAAGATTTTAAAAATGAGTGGCTGTTTTCATGCTCATTTTTCCATGTTCACTGCTCTTTTTGGGGCATAGTGATTTTAAATCTGTGTTACATATTAAATCTTGACCTTGAACCCACAGCAGGTTTCATAAAGATGATACATGAGCATCTATACTCAGGGTATTTTCAGACAACCTTGAAACTTGGTCATCACCATCATTGTTTCTGAACCCATTTTAAAAATGTCTCAACAGTATGGATTCAGACACCAGACTTTGGGCAATCAGACTCACAAAGCTTGTCTAAAGCACCAAGCCAAAAAGTTTGAATTTATAGTTTATAATTTAACTTGCCTCTTCGAAAAAGATAGAGTATATCTTCAACTATCTCTCCATAAATCATACATTCTTACATACAAATATTACAAAACCTATTTTATAATACAAATACAAATGTCTACCACTGCCATAATTTTAGTAGAGAGGACAATTTGCCTTAAAATACTTTGACGTATGAAGTAATTCTTAGATATTTCAATTTTAAATTAAATAAAATAGATTAATACAAATGTTGAATCATTTATTATTAAGTATGAGAAAACTTAATTTCAAAGCTACTGAAGATGCCTTCATAGTATGTACTTTGTTATGGCAGTTCTTTACACACAAAGCAAACTGCCTATGAAAGCCTTGGGTCAGTCTCACTGGAGAAAAAAGACGTGTCAGAATTCACAGAAATGAGCTCAAAGTCAAAGTGACAATGTCCTTTAGCAGGAGAACGAGAGCTTTAGAATGAAAGAAAGATGAAAGATGATAAAGCATGCAGCTCTATTAAGATTAATCAGACATCTAGCCAGCGCTTATTGTATCACTATGTTGTTTTCATTACATGGCAGATGAAACTACCCTCTTGTAATAATGGCAACATAATGGCAACATTACAAACCGAAAGTTTACTGAAGAAAAAGTATTATTCAGTATTAATAATTAATAATAATTAAAAATTAAAATTATCTGTATTAATAGCTGTGCCAATGTACTGCACACAAATTTATTTGTCTTTGAGTGGAAAGTAAACTTTTTTAGACTTTTTTTTCAGGATAAAATTATAAGCAGCTTCTGCCAAGAAATTACATTTATTTTTCTTTTGAATTCACCTATCTTCACCATGGAAAAAAATATCATGTCCCAGTTGACATCCTAATAATTTTTTGAATGCTACTGGCTTTCCTACTCTCAAACTGATAGCAGTTAGGGGCTTACTGTACATGATTTGCAGCAAGCAAATGCAGTTTGATCATTAGGGAATAAAAATTGCACCTATGCTGTACAGAAGCAACCTGAGCGTAACATTTGGTGCTTCAGTGCTGAAGGTACATGGAGCCAAGTGCAAAGAACAGAGGAGACCAGCACAACTCAAACAGCACCACATACTCAATATTTCCTCTTTTTACTTTCACTCAAACCAGGGAAGTAAAGCACTGAGATAGCTCAGGAAATGAACTAAACCCAGTGTTCCACATGTTGCTTTCTAGCTATTTTTTAATATTAATAACAGGTGGTTTTTTTAAGGTATAATCATATAGTATCTTTCACAAGCACTATAACCATTTTTAAAGAAGGAATCTACAGATTGACGCTTGAACCTATCTGTGAGCATTTAAGTGAATAATTTGATTTTTAGAACTACTGAACCCACACTTTTTTTGGTAGCAAGTGCACATTCCAATGTCTTCACAGCTCAGAAAATGAACCAATTTAATTTAAATGCTTATGTGAGAAATGTCGAACTTGAAGATTGTGGCAAAGATGTTGGCTTTGTTGTGTAAGAATATTTAGAAGAGATGAATTTCAGATGCTCAGTAAAGACAGCTATGCTCAGTTTCAGCATCCTCAGGCTTCCAGAATTAGTATTTTTAACATGTCTCTTGACTTGGAATATATAATAATCTTACAGTATTTCATCAATGAAAACATACTCAGCTACCTGTAATCTTGTTCTTCACATTTCCCAGTCTTTTCTATAAAGCATAAGAATATATCACTAGATCTTGATAAAGCCAATTTAGAATTAATTCATGAAGTTGCAAATTTCCCTATTTCAGCTGGACAATTCCAGATTCCCACTTGTCTGACTTTGAAACTAGGAAAGAAAAACATTCCCTAAGATAAAGAACGCTTTATTGCCTTAAATCTGATTTTCTTTTAAAATAGTGTATTGTTTCATGTGTGGGATTTTTTTGAAGTCTATCAAAAATCTGAATCCCACTCAGATTACTTATGATAGAGCTAGAAAGAAGCCATTTATTTGTGTTGGCAGTGGTAACTGAAGACCATATTGTCACACAGACTCAGCTTTCTCTCTGGGTCAATCATCTGAAATCCACAGGGAATTAAAACTTCGTCCAAATAGAAAACAACAGAAATGAGTATGTAGGCAAAAGGCTTAACTCATAAGCACCACTGACACTTCCTAGGACCAACAGAGGAAATAATTTTTAGCAAGTTAATTGAAAGCAATATGGAGCTTAACCCTTCCTAAATATTAAAAGCCTAAGGAAAGAGAACACATGGTCATTTCTGCCATTGTACCAGGACACGTACATTCATAAACCTTGCACTTCTGGGATACAAAGTTCAGGAATCCTATTTTTGATAGTTAATTACTGAAGGGAAACTTGTCAAAGAAAAAGGCAGAAGCTATGCCTATTCCCACCCAAAGAAAGAAGAAACAGGCTGGTATAGAGAAAACAATGTGTGCAGAAGTGCTACCTTGAATACAGACACCTACTGAATGGACAATATATAGGCAAGATCAGACAATAATTTTCTATACAATACTTTTCCATAAAGAGTTCTAATTACCTGGTGTTTGCAAGGTTTACAGTGTCTGTAATCCAGAAATATTTCTTCTGAATCTGTGCCCCATTTGCTTGACAAGCTGTTTCACACAGAATGAAACAAAAGCTTCAAAGCATCCACTGCAAGGTGCAACTTCTCAAGAAAAGGTTTTGAGAGATGGGGACCCATATGGCTTTATCCTTTCTGCAGAAAGCACTGCAGAAGGAGGGTGCCAGAGAAGTTGTCTCCCAGGTGAGCATCCAGACTGCATTTGTAGTCACTCACAAAACCTGGTTCACTCTGAAAATTTAGAGACAGAATCTATTCACAGCAGATGAGTGTCTGCTTGGAAACCTTATTTGCCAAACCCTATGGATATGTTGCAAAAAGTAAGCGATGAAAGGCCACAGTATTCGTATATTCATTGTGCTTAATGAACCAATGTTTAATTCTATTTAGACTGATGGGGCACGTATGTTTTAAACAAGAGTTTTTCTTTTTGTTATTGCCTGTCTCATACCACTTCCATCATCATGCAGATCAACATATGTCCAAACATTCAAAGTTAGCGTTTGGCTTCATAAAGCAGGTCTGATCTTCCATTGAATTCAGTAGAACTTAATTCCCTGCATGCTCTCTGAAACTACGTCCTATTAATTGATTGCTTAACAAAGACTTGGTGAAAGACGGTGTATATGTACAAGTTAGTATTAGTATTTTTCCAACACTGAAGCCTTTAAAGTAAATTATTTTCTCATGACCATGATTTTAAGAAATTTCCTGGGAACTGGCATCTGCCATGAATTCCCTAATTTGAAAAAAAGTTGACGTCCAAAAGGTTTTAAAATTGTCAAAATGAGACACTTGATGCTTTTACATTTGATGCTTTTTCTACTTAAACTGACTTTTGTAATGCAAAATAATTCATACTAAAAAAGTCATAAAAATGTGTGAAATAAAATGTTTTGATTAACCCACACTGAACATTTGCTGAGTTTAGGTTCATTGAACTTTTCAAGCTGTTGAACTTTTGATCTGCTAAGAATGATAAAAAATATTTCAAGTCATATTCTTACAGAACACAAAAAAACTTTTCTACTTGTTTTTATTTCTCATGTGATACCAGCTGCGCAAATTGGTTGAGAATATGAGCCAAGACGATAGGCCACAACCCGCTAAGTATGACAGAATGTCTGAAGAGACAGTATATGAGAGATAGTCAAGAAGGATTGCATGGAGAAGGCTAGAGTATCTTTATTGTGTCGATGAACTGTGTCAGCTGCAAGTCCATGCTTTTACTGATTTATAATAGCTAACATGATAAATAATATACTGGCTGAGAAATGACAAAACATCTGGCTTCCAAACCATCTCCTTCAAATGAGCACTCAAGGGGATGATTAGTAGGTAAAGAAAAAAATCTCTCCTATTTCTTTATCACCTTAGACTTTCACAGGATCTCCCCATCACCTTCTCAGGGTAGAAAGTATACCTAGTTGGGCCAGATTTCAGGTGATTTACTACTATCCAGGAAAGCCAAACAAGCTAGCTTGGAAAAGGAGTCTGCCCGTTTAGGTTTTCCTCACGGAATTACAAGATGCTATGAACTGAAACTAGCAATCTGCAACATTGCATGCTTTGCAAACATAGCTGAGACAGTATAGCACAGATGTACAGCAGTATGTTATGCAGATGCAGTGATGCACAGTCCTTTTCCACTGTAGTCATCAATATGTAATACAATAATTTAACATGTTAACGTCACTGCTTTAACTACAAATCATAAGAATGATAACACAAGAACTGGGACTGTGATTGACTTTTACACAGCTATTCCCTAAAGGCATCAGGTACAAAAGATTTTTTTGTAGTGAAACTTTGGAAGTCTGAAAACAGGGAGCAAAAATATTAGACATTAGGTTTTACATTAAGCTGCCTTTGCATGCCGCCATGCTTCTGCCAGCTTCTTGATATAACTCATCATGATCAGGAAGGATGTATCTATATGAAAGACAGCTTTAGGGACCCCTAAAAAGTCTTTCTTGGTCACTGACCTTTCCAGTATAGAATCTTCCACGTATTGAAACATTCTTTAAATCTTACAAAAAAGCTGCAATAAACCAAATAATTTTGAGCAGATGAGGGATATCCTGTCCTTCATTACTATATGCATATTATCTAGTAGCATCCCACAGTACATTTATTGACTTCTATTTGAAAATATGGCATGAATCCTGTCCCGAGAAACTCTTCTAGTGCCTTCATTTCAAACTTCAACAATAAATTTTAGTGTCCAACAAAGGACCTGGACAAGGAGCCTGCTGTAGCTTCAGTGCTGCTACTGTTCAAAAAATAATAATCCAAAATTTAACAGCTGCATCATGTACCTTACGTGACTGGCAGAAGAAGAGAGTCTTTCATTTTGGCCATTAAAAGAGCGAGGAAGGAGGAAAGATTAAAATACAGATGGAAGGACATGACAAATTGCAAAACAAAATGTGAGACTGACTCTAAAATAGAGTGAAGTAACTAAAACTCACTGTCCAGGAAAGGCCTTGCTGTACATAAATCACCTTCTGAATGTAAACTATGTAAGTATGAAATATTATAGTTTGCAATTACCCTGTAGAGTCTGAGACTGTACAAATCTAAACTACACATAATCTAGACTGAAAAGTGGCAGAATAGTACTCTGCAAACTGATAAAGGATGTGACTGTATGGATATGTTGCTGAGATTGAAGTGGCATAGTACAAAACAGCTGCAGTGTAAGTGGGTACAAAAACAGTTGAAGGAAAAGATAATTTCTCTTAATTGCATACATTCTAACTGCTAACTGCTGAAGGAAAGAAACAATATGTTTCTGTCATATTTGCATTACACTTTCTTCAAGTATAATTTGTATATATCAGTGCTACATTGTCATAATGTGTTATAATGTCCATGTAAAAATTGCCCTGATTTATTTCAAAATAGTTGAGAAACTGTTGTACCTTAACATCAGGGACTAAAAATAAATATGATTTTATGATGACAAATACTACTGTTATTAGTATAGCTGCAAAGATGGCATTTCAATTAACTATATAATTGAAAGTAGCATGGTAGCACACAAGTTAAGAGAACACAATGGAAAACACACCATGTTGCTTCAATAATACAAAAAACTTACTGGATGACAAATATCTCCTTGCGTCTAAAGAAAAATGAAGAGTATCTGGAAGTGAAATCCATTAACACTTTAGTATATAAACAAAATTAGTACCATTCTTATTCAGCTAACAGTTTGGAAACAAGGCCATTTTGAAGATCCACAAAGATTATTTATGAGTCACAGTTATCACAGTGCATTGGCAATGGCTCTTTCTTCAGAGAATACTTTCCACTGTTATTAGCAATAACATAACAATGCTGTCTGAATGACGTGCCCCACACAGAACATACCACATCCACTATGTAGATGATTTCCAGATGATTCTTAGTATGTTTTCTCATCTGTTACAAGCAGCCATTCCAGTGTGCACTATTTTGAACAAGCTTGTACATGCAATCAACTTACTCTGTACCACACACATAGACATATACACACTCAAAACAAAAAGAAAACCAGGTTAACAGCTACAATCTTTCATCTTCCAGCTATTCCTAATCTGCAACAGTAGGATGCCTGACTGTTAGGGCAAGACTATTTTAGGCTTCTCATCTTTAAGGAGACTGCCTACCGCAGTGTTTCATCTCTGACACAGCAGGAAAAATACAGGCAGGTAAAGAACGTTCACCAAACATTTCTATCTCAGTTAGATGTCCTATGTTATTGAGAATCATCATTATATTTATTTGGTGAATAATATCCATTTATCTGGCAGTCAGAAAGAGCTGTTTTCCTTCTGATAAATACCTGACAAGATTCTTTGCTGGACAGAAAATACAAATAGCCTAGAATGGCTGCATACAGATTAAAGGAGTAGATATCAGGGTAGGTAGTGTGCTGAGCCCATAGAAACCGAGATATTATGCGAATTCCCTTATGAGAAAAAAAAAAAACAAAAAAAAACCAAACTAAACAAACAAACAAAAAAAAAAACCAAGAAGAAAACATTCCATGCTTCCTGAATGTAAATTAAACAATGGAGGATTTGTTCCTGAATTAGTTGATTGTGAATTCTGGGAGTTTGACTCTCAAAATGCACCTGGAGGTTTGCAGCCTACACAAAACACTGGGCAATCAAAAAAAAACCTCAGAAATTCTGCATGTTTAAAAATATGTAGCCCTCTTTTTGGTAATACAATTAAACAGTGATTTGCACTTAGATCTTTATCTTGCAGTAAAAAGAGCTGAAGATTAAGTGATTTTCTAAAAGCTAGTGAGAAGTGTCTTGAGGATGGAGGTCATTCTTTGAAAGAGGATCTCAGTGACCTTTGTAAATAAAGAACACCACAAACACTTCCAAACAAGCAAAGGTCAGAAAGGGGTCATGGCTACAGCCGCTTTGGACTACTGTTTTGCCTAAGGAGTACGCTTACCGTGTAAATCTCTCATCCTTCAGCTCCAGGTCTGCCACTGTGATCAACTGATCCAGTTTGAACTTAGTGTCAATAATTTCAGCATCTCTTGGGGAGTATGTGCCTCCCTCTTTTTGCTTTTGCCGAATTCTGAACAGAAAAAAAGGTGAAAAATAAACATGCAAAAGATTTAAGGACACATATGTCAATACTTAGATTAGTCAGGCTGAAACTGAAAACTGCTTGTCAGCAACCCTTCCCTGGCCTTTAGTCTGTTGTCCCTTCCAATAGCGTAATTTAGCCAAATCCACAGTTACATTGTCTAAAATTCATACGGATAGAATCTAGACTATACATTCTTAGTTTTCCTACATATATTCTTTGAGAATGGCTGAATGATGCAGCTGAGGAAGAAAAGAATTTCTGATTAATGAGCTGACACCATCATATATGCAGTATCCAGTCTGCTTCTTTATATGGACATTTTGTCACAATTCGCATTAAAATTCAATTTTTTCTTCCACATGTGAGACTTCAAAGTATTTAATGGATAAATTTATTAGTAAGACAGAAAACAAAGTTTAGAGTATTTACTTCATATCAAACTGTCAGTAGCATTAGCCATTATGTTAACTTCAGCCAGCTGACATGCTGATCTCTACACTCAACAGAGAAGTGGTTCTAAAAGGGTAAGACAGGCTACTGCTCCAATTTACCCTCTGGAGAAACTCTTTTTTCTCCTTCATCTGTGGAGGTTACTCTCACTAGACTAAAGCCTTTGTGAATCCCTCCTTATGTTTCTACATGAAAGACAACAACAAAAAGCAATGCATTTTGAAATGACAGATTGGATCCATTTCTAGCACTGTTTTGACTTCTTCAAAACATTTCTGAATGCCTGCAAACACCTTACGGTAAGGATACATAAATCTCACCTTGCAAAGGCATATACTGCAGCTACCAAAAGAACAACTGAAAGTATACACAAAGTAACAGCAAGGATAACTTCTACAGATCTTCCTGACATTCCTTCACCTGCAACAGAAAGTGAAAATTTAGTATTTCATAGACCCATTAAAACTTTCACATTTCTGACAGGGTGAAATCAGGGAGCAATGAGAGACTTTTTTCTCTGTAGGACTGCATCCATTTTGTGACATTAGAAGTGCTACTTGGGAAAGAAAAATGTAACAAAGCCAGAAACAATTTATGTAAAGGTTCCTAAGCATTGCTGCTTTATGTAATGCTAATAGTATATGTCTACAGTCATGTGTACACTTGTCCCCTGGTGCTTTTCAGTTTTACCTGCTAAAGAGGTGAAGTAACTGCGGTAATACCAGTTTGAACACTAGCCTGAGCTAAGCTCCTACTTCAGCTCATAACAGACTGTTGTAACAGGAGTAATCATACTCCAGAAATGGAAAAGGAAGAGCCACAACTCTAAACCTTAGAGTGCAGCCATCACTCACTGTAAGGTAAGAACAATTTAAGCCAGAGAAAGAGAACAGAAAAGCATGTCTATAAAAAGCACTGCAAGGAGAAAAGGAATGGAAACATCCCTTCCACTCACTGATCTCTGTGATAAGCCCCAAATATTAGCAATGCTGAAGAAGAGTAGGAAAATCTCCAGTAGAGCCTCTAGAAAAGTTCTATCTATCTATCTATCTATCTATCTATCTATCTATCTACCTATCTATCTATCTGTACTCTTTTTCTGCTTCAGGCATATTTAACACATAGTATTAAATTTAACAGACACAAGGTTAGCTTTATGGTTTCCTAGACCTACCTATTCTATAAGGAGACTTAGGAACCAAAATAATGTAAAATTCAAATTAGTATTTTATCTACTAAATGAAAGTGCAATGTTGGAAAAAAACACAAATTTCAGTAATTATTACAGAGGAAGATAATTGATTTATAATTAAATTGCAATACTAATTTCAGGCAGCATGAATTTCTTCTGAAAAGATGCTGTCATTACAGGTGGAATAGAAGTAACTGGTCACAAAGATACCTAAGAGCTACTGATCTTTCCCATGTATTTTCTGGGTTATGCTTCTAGAGCAAGTCTGAAGTTCACATAACCAGAGTATGTTCTATGAGGAAACACTTGGGCAAGGTTCCTCAGGTTATGTGTCTTGAGAGAAAATGTGTCTTATGTTATATCAATTTGATGTTATTTCACAACACCTGTAATAATGTACAAAAAGGACTTCTACTTATCTTTTCCAATTGTTTTGTTTCTTGTAGGAGTGGTTCAGAAATTTAGAAGTTAAGGCCAGACAAAAGTTTCGCTTAGTGCCTATTTTCAAAGCAGTTCTTGACATTAAATTTTTGCACAGAAAGCACTGGATTGGTAAGAGGAGCCATGGATACCTGAAGAATGTATCAGGTTGTGTGATGTTTTGGTCAGTATACAAAAGAGATCTGCTTCTTTATGATCTACACCAAAGGAACCAATACAGAAGTGAATGAACTGCACTATCTGCCTGTAAAGCATGACTGTCTTAAGCATTACAGACTTTTCTGTTAGAAACAAGAAAGTTGCCCAGAGGACTAGCTAGAATTGAACTCATTTCCAATAAACTTTTTTTCCCTGATTGGACATGTTGTCTTTCTCACAGTGGGCAAACTATTTGCTCCATTGGCTTTAAACTTTTATACTCAGAACATACAAAGACAACTTTTGTGTTGTATTTTCCAAAACATTCAGGGCTAGAGAAATAGTGCCAGATCCTTTCAGAATATTCAGGTAGTGAATTAGCATTTCAGGATCTTCAGTATCAGATCATGCAATGAATTTCTAACATCTATTAGATGAATAAGGGAGCTCATATCACAGAAGATCAATGCCAACTGAAAAATATGTGCCCACTAAAATTCTTCTGGGTATTCATCCAGTTGTCTTGGGATCCCTTTTCAGAAAGTCAGAGCTAATGCTTAGAAAAGTAGGTTTTGGCTTACCAATATATTCAAAGAACTTATAAATCTTACTACGATCTGCTACAAGCCTTCAATATTGACATGGAGGAATTTATGCTGGATTTGAGACCCCATAACAGCTGTTCTATTGGCCAGTGACATCAGAACCAGAGGGATTCTATTAGATGATATCAATTTATTAATTAATATGGAGCTTTGTATCTAAAGGATGAAGAGCTAAAGGGTCATGCCCTCTGATCTGCTAGTAGAAGGAATGATCTGCAGCCAAAAGCTTTCGTACACTAAGTTTATTGGAACAGAGTCACAGAATCATAGAGTCATTTAGCTTGGAAAAGATGTTTAAGATTATTAGTCCAACTGTTAACCTAGCACTGACAAGTCCACCACTAAACTATGTCCTTAAGAGCTTCATCTACGTGTCTTTTCAATACCTCCAGGCATGGCGATAACCACCCCTGCAGTCTGTTCCAATGCTCGATAAACCTTTAGGGAAAAAAGTGTTCCTTATATCCAAACTAACCCTCCCCTGGTGGAATTTGAGGTCATTTTCTCTTGTCTTATTGCTTGTTATTTGCAAAAAGACACCAACACCCACCCCACTACAACCTCCTTTTAGGTAGCCATAAAGAGTGATAAGGTCTCCCTTTAGCCTCCTTTTCTCCAGGCCAAACACCCCAGTTGTCTCAGCTACTCCTTATCAAACTTGTGCTTTAGACCCTTCATCACCTTCATTGCCCTTTTCCTGGACCCATACCAACACCTCAATGTTTTTCCTGTAGTGAGGGCACCAAAACTGAAAACAGGATTTGAGGTGCAGCCTCACCAGTGCGGAGTACAAAGGAACAGGCACTTCCCTTTTCTTGGTGGCCATACTGTTTCTGCCAGAAGCCAGGATGCCCTTGGCCTTCTTAGCCACCCAGGCACAATCTTGCTCATGTTCAGATGGTTGTTGAACAACGCCCCCAGGTCCTTTTCCTCCTGGCAGCTTTCCAGCTACTCTTCCCCAAGTCTGGAACATTTCATGGAGTTGTTGTGACCCAAGTGTAGGACCCGGCACTTTGCCTTGTTGAGCCTCATGCCATTGGCCACAGCCCATTGATCCAGTCTGCCCACATCCCTCTGTAAAGCCTTCCTACCCTCAAGCAGACCAACACTGCCACCCAACTTGGTGTCATCTGTAAACTTACTAAGGGTGCACTAGATCCCCTCATCCAGATAATTGATAAAGATGTTAAACAGAACTGGCCTCAATACTGAACCCTGAGGAATACGATTTGTGACTGTCTGCCAACTGGATTTAATTCCATTCACCAGCACTCTTCAGGACAAGTCAACCAGTCAGCTTTTTACCCAGTAAAGTGTATGAAGTAATAGCTCTACATCCAACACAAAGGAAAACTATATGAAGAGTAGAGCTTCTGGTAGTTCACCAAGCAAGATGAGATATACTGGAAAAATGGTATTTTTCTCTTCAAATAAACTTTGTCAACACTGCTTCATCATTTAACAGTCCAGGCTGAGGTGAAACCTCCTGACAGCCTCAAAAAGACATGGAAGGGAACGGGTATTTTTTCTCGGCCATTCTGCTTAAACTAGGTACAATAAAATTAGAGATTATTTACCTTAGGGAAACTACTGTATTAAAAGAAATATGGAATTGTCTAGATTCTTTGGAAATAGAGAAATACTTTGGTAAATTACATTCTTCTTACCTAATGTTTTGACAGGGTCAGAATAGTCAGAATCTGTAAACTGTCCTTTAACATTAGTTGCTCTGAACTTAAATCTGTGAAATAAAACCAAGAAAAATAATGAAAGAAAAGATTATGTTCATTTTAATTAATTTCACTTAGAAATGAAAAGCGATTTGTCAGTTTTAGTATAACATAAGCTGGAATCATTATTCACCAGCTAAAGAGACATTAGGACAGGCATCAAGGACTCAGTGTCAACATATCTTCAATGTATAATAAAACACTATTGATTACTTATCTAGAGTTTGGGTTTATTTATTTGAAGAACACAGTAAGCATCTATTGGTACCTGAAACATCTAAAAGAAATTGTCTCCCGTGTTCATGCTCAGCCAAAAAATTTAAAATCAGAGATACATGAAAGTCACTTCAGTCTTTACCTTTTCATAATTGAACTACACATTTTGTGCATTTATATAAATGCATATTACACTTACATCTTTCTCTGAGACAAACACACAGACAAATATACTTACAGGTACTGCTTTCTTGGTTTCAGTGGGCCATTACATATTTTGTCTTGACTACTTGATATCATACAGGTAGTATCAGCACCTATGACATATATCTCTTCTTTGCCACTCAGATCTTCTTTTCCTTCTACACATGGTGGGTTTGGAAAGCCTTCATTTGTAAAATATGGCCTTGGTCTGTTGAAGTAGGCATCATACCACTTAGTAACATTGCCATCATGTTGAGCTATTGTCAAGAAAAGGAATAATCAGATACAAGTTGCATTCTAACCAAACTTATTTGGAGAAATTAAGTAGGAAACAGATATTTTAAGAGCTATCAGTGCTATTTACACAACCAAGTCTATAAATGTATTTGCAATTGAGCCCAAATTTCCTTATCTACATTTACATATTTACACTATCTACAATTTGTTGACTCAGACTAAGTCAACTAGAAAATTCCAGGTGCAGTCTTGTATATGAGCTCTACCCATAGAGAATATCTCTTGTACAAGACTTTGAAACTGAGCACAGATAGTAAGGCCAGTAAAAAATATTTACTCTGAAGACAGTGAAGACTTCTTCATAAATGAAAATACTACATTTCCATAAGTGAACAATACCCAGCAACTCAGAAGAAAAATCTTCAGTGTTGCTTAACATAGTGTTTGTGTATCAGTCAACTCAAGAGGAATTTCACAGCAATAGCTATGAATTAAATGTCTGTAGGATCAGTGCTAAAATGCAAAATTCAGAAAAAGGTGAGAGACTTAAAGAGAGAACTTTAATTCTATACTTTGAAAGTAAGCAAAACAAATGAATTAAATACCTGGAATTTATCCTTATTAGATAAAGTAACCTTGACTATATGATGCCCTATCATGAAACTCCCACTCACATTGGTAGGCAATTACTCAAAAGAGTATTCTAGCACTGTTCATATGTTCATCAGTCCTTACAAGGAAATACACATTCTAACCCACAGTCTACAGAAGGGATTTACATAAATTCCTCTGCCCCCGTTATGAAATGGAAATATCAACATTTACATTCTTTTACAGGAAACACTAACAGCAACAGAAGAATAAACTTCTAATAAAATGTTTCAGATTTATTTATCTTTCAAAAATATCAATTTTTTTTTTTTTTTTTTTTTTTTTTTGCCTAAGAAAATTGGAAATAAATAGATGCAGTGAAAACTATAGGCCCAGAATAATATTAGCTACTTAAAACAGCATGGATGCCTCTTCACTGGCAAGTATTCCCAAAATCCAGTACTCAGCCCACAGGTCTTATGAAAAATACATTGCTCTAAGTACTGTTGACACAGCTAAAATGACTGCTTACTGTTTTCTAACATTAAATTACTGAGACCCAAGAAAAGAAATACAAGAGAAAAGACAAACAGCCTGAAGGTAAAGAAATAAAGCCCCTTGAAAACAGATTTCAAGAGAACTTATAAATTCTACCTCCAGCTTCTACAACAAGAACTTGAATCTTCTTGATAGGGCCATGATCATCACTGTAATAACATATCGGCATTCTGATCGTCATTGTTGTGTCTGTGACAAGTAATGCCCCATTGGTGTCATAAACTGGTGCTGGCTTCTTTTTAGGTCGTGGTGGTTCTGTTTTTAAACAAAGATATAAAGCAGGGTTTTGTACAGATGCATAGCTGTGTTATGCATGACAAATCTTCAGCACATTTTCAGGGACAACCTAATGTCCTGATTAATGCCTTAAGTCTCTAAAACCTGTGTTTTGATAAATGACTCTTCATATCAGTTTTCAATTCAAAGAGAAAATAATAAAAAGATCGAGTCTTAGTTTTTCAACAAATTTCAATCAGTGACTATTTATTTACAAAATTGTGACACTGAATACTTAGCAATAACTCTGAGATATTCTTCTAAGCTGTTCTCTAATGGTAACTAAAATACTGAAGTCAGTATGATTGCTTCACCAAGTCTGCACATGGTTTACAGTATCATTCACATACAAACAGTATATGATCACCGATAGGGAGCAAAATTGAGCACTGCAATAAAAGTCTATTACTTCTGTCTTCCATTCCTACATTATGCAGCCTTTGTATAATAGACAAAAGCACACAGCTGTATAGTCATAGGTAGAAAAGTAATTTCTTCAATATTTATAGAGATTTCAGCTAAAGGATACTTTATGAGACATACCTTTGATATCCATGGTTATTTTCAATTGAATTTTCGGCCCTGCACCAGCACCATTAATTGCATATACCTTAAAAAAACCAAACGCTTTTTAAAATTAATATTTGTAATAGCTTCAATGTGGCCAATTCTGGTTATATTTGAACCAACAATGAATGGTGAAACACTCTTCTTGTCATTCATACTTTCCTAGAACTTCATATTTATTTACAATACTAAGTACAGTAACACTTCATTGCCTGTAATGTAGCTCTTACAAAAAGGAGAAACACGAGCCCACTTAAAACAGTTTTGTTGCCTCCTCTCATGTCCTAGTCTCTAATTATTTGAAAGGACTTCATGCACATACTTCTAGCAAGCTCCCCTTGCAGAACTGGACCTTTCATCTGAGCCAAGTGAACAATGCTAGTAGTGGAATTAAGGGACAGATTTAGTCTTGCACCTGCATAAATACGTCACAGGTTGCTTTGCTAGCACATGAACTGGTGGTCCAGAGTACCAAGCTAACCATTGATGATGTGTCTTGCTCTCACTCACTCTGTCCTCTTCATTGTTACTCTCATTCCTCAGACTTGTCTCTCTTCACACGTCAGCTAACGCATGCCAGCTTCACATCCCGGCTAACACTATGAAAATATTGTATTTTGCCTAGGTTTGAGCTCCCTATTCAGATTAATCTCTCCCTCATATAAGAGAAAAAAATCCAAAGAAAAGGTATCAGTTCTTACACTGACATTATAGGTATGTCCTCCTTTTAGTCCTTCTATCATGGCAGTGACTGATTGATCTGTTTTATCAATGACACTAAGGTTGTGGATCTGGATGGCAGCAGGGTCATCTTCATTGTAAACCATAGCTTGATACACCTGAATATTTCCATTTGGCTCAGATGGTGGCACAAATGTCACTTGGAACTTTGTTACTTCATCTGGTATCTTCTGAAATGTTATGTTGTTAGGTGGATCTTCAGGCACTGAAATAAATATTTCAATGAACTATATAATCAGTTTACTACTATTATAATTAGAGTAAACCCTGAAAAATTACAAATTATGTTTTTGCATATCAGTATTATTTTATTAGTATTCTCTGTTTTTATTAAAAATATCTCAAATGCTTATTACATCTATAAATATTTATAAAAACAATAAAAAAGCTAAATACTTAATGAAATCCTATTCTTCATGATAGCATTTAATGACAGAAATATAAAAAATAATTATCAGATAACCCTCAGCAGCCTCTATTCAGAAAGCCTAACAGCATCATTATACCTTGAAATACATCCGGGGTAAACAAATCCTTGCGCTGGTTGACAAGCAAGAAGCAAGTGTTAGTCTTGAATATCCTTTTGTGAAAGCCCTCTGTCAACAGCAAGCTCCCTCCCAACATAAAAACAAGCCATCACACTCCTGAGAGTCTTTGCTTATCACAGCTAACTCCAGGAAAAAACTTTCCATTAGCTGATGCCTAGACACAAACACAACACGCATTTTTCCCAAAGACAGTTTTTGTCACATGCTTATTCCAGTAGCCTATTCTCAGGACAGCAAAGGTATAAATCACTTTCCCAATACCCCTATCTGAAAGAAAAGGCTGTAACATTCTTTCTAGTCAGCTAAATTATTTATTGCTCTACCTGAGCAAACAAGCATGTAGCGTGACCTCTAAATAGTGAAATCAAGAAACTGAAGGTAAACACATTCCCTCAGCCATAGATTTAAATGCAGTTGTCATTTTTTTCTTTTTTCCATTTTTTTTTACACCATTCAACTAGTGCTTACTCAGGCTTCCCTGGAGTAAGTCTGTGTAAACTGGTCCTAACTCATCAATATGCTAAACTGTAGAAACAAAATGAGACAAGAAAATATGGAAAAAATAACTGTTACTCTCTAAAGTTACTGCACCTCCTAATGTATCACATTTTTACATAAGAGAATGGGCTACCAAAAGAGATAGTTTGTAGGACAGACCAGGATACCACCTGATTCAGTATTCATTCATTTTTCCACAGTAAAGGGACATATCAGCCCCTAGGGATACAAACAGGTCATGAAATACTTAGAATGTAATGTATTAAAGGCATTAGAGTGGTAAATATATATATTACACACACATTCATGCCATTACGGACATCAGATTTTCATACATCGAAGGAAAGATAAATAAGAAATAAAATTATTGTGCAGTATGTCTAGATTTGAAATTAAACTGAGTATAAAGCTGAAAAAGCTAACCTTACTAGAGATAAAGTAATTGTAGTTTTTACACTGTTGATAATTAGTTTGAATGAAACAAAATTTCAGCATCTTTTCAGAAATTACTTTTTTGTTGTTTTGCATGTTTGCTTTTTTAAATATCCTCAATGAACAATTCAAAAGGGTCCTTTCAATCCTAACTATTCTATGCTTCTATGAAAAGCAGCAAAGATATTAGATAGAGCATAACCAGGGACTATATATGTAAAGCTAGGACTGTATCTTCCCCATGTACATATGTTTATATGTACTTAAGTAAGTGCTATCTACTTTTCTGTAACACAGCCTCTCAGTGTCATGAAGTCCTTACACAGTTCCTCACTCTCATCTCCCAGTTTTATTTCCCTGAGTAACTTAACAACATCAGCAGCTTTTGTCACATTAGTATCCATCTCACTCTCCAGATGATTTTGAATCTGTGGAAGAGCTGACTTGAGCACAGAACCCTGTGGGTCTTCACTAGCAACCTCCTTCCAACATGAATACACAGATCACGTTCTCAAGTCAGTACAGGTACCATATATAAATGGTAAGATTCACTTCACTTATTTTTTTATGTTGAAATTTTGCATCGAGACCAAAGACGTATGGAGTTTTCAATACTCTCTTAAGGAAAGAGTCAACTGCACAGGGAGAGTCACCCTTTCCTAATAGATATATACACACTTTAATACAATAGGACCTCTCTTCATTGACACTGATTGCAGAAGCAATCTAGATGGCTGTATTCCATTCCTCCATATTTATGGGAAGCAAATTAAGATCTCTACAATACTAAGGGTAAATCTTAGTATTTATCACTACTGCATTTTTTTGTTGACTGTCACCTTTTAAAATATTAAAGAAAAAATACTGTGAGATCAAATCTGCATTAAAAGTGCAACATGTGTTCAAAACTCTTTTTTATTTGCCAGCTGAAAAAAAACCTGCAAAGTTTAATTCATGCAAAGTAAAGCAAAATACAAACCTGCTTCAAAAGTTGAGACAATTACTGGAGAACTAGCCTTGCCTTCAAGGAGTGCAGCATTAATATCCTCCGTAAAGGCTATGATTACTACAGAATACCTTGTAAATGCTTTTAAATCAGAAATTTCTAAGACTTTACTTTCATCATTTCTCTTCAGAAATTGAGCTTTATAATTGTTATTATCTACCTGTAAAATAATAATAAAAAATATTTCAAGACCCGAAGCAGTCAAAAGCAGGATATTCCTATTTGAACACTTCATTTAACTTTTATTTTCCAATTTTTCTAACTATTTGTATAGATGGATTCATAAATACACTCTAGGTACCAAGTCTAAACATTTGCACAGGAGAATACACCCCCCATCTCACCCATGTGTTCCCCCTCTAGCACTTCATGTAGTTAGGATAAAAGAAAAGGGCTGCCTGCTTGGTACTGTCTTCCACCAAACAAACATGAACCGGTTGGTACATAGGCAAGGGGAGCTCTAGTGACCTGAAATAGGAATCTAACTGGACAAAGATCCAGAGGATGAACAGCTACATAGCAGAAAACTGGAATATAAATTAATGAAAATGAAATTGAGCATCAATATATAAAGTTGTTATGATTGCAGAAAATGCAATTCCGCCTGGGATTTATTAATACAAGCAGTATTTATAAGAATCTGGGAGGGACTAATTCTCTCACTAGAAAGGCTAAAAGGCAGAATAATTTGGATTCAATCTAGAAAAGAGAGAATAGTGAAAGACATAGCAATGGCTTCACAATATAAAAAAAGACGTTACTAAATTGAAGATAATTCATTGTTTCTAGTGTTCATGAAAACACAAATAGAAATTGTATTTGCACCAAAAAATATATTAGAATGAAAAATTACAGAATCTACAATGATATACCTAAATATGTAACTAAAACTATGACTAGTTGAAAACGAGAACAAGCTATTGAGAGTTGTTGAGCAATTTCAGCACTGGGAATTTTTAAGAACAGCATAATGAATCACTTGTGAGGAAGACTTCAGGTACACTTTTCTTTTGTGTCAAAAAAGGCTATGGACTGAATTACGTCCTGGGATCCCTATCATCCCTACAACTCAAATAATCTGTAGTTCCATGGAAAAAAAACTGCTCTGCTGGGCTTTATATCCAATTAATCACTTCCAATGTTAGTTTAAAAAAAAGGATAAAAAGGAAAAAAATGAAGCTTTTCTAGTATTTGATTAGGTATGGCTTACAAAATTATTTTTATGTCTATTCCCACTACTTCAGTTAATGATGTTTTCATTATTGTTTCTTCAGTGTGTAATTTGAAAGAGAGGGTTAGGTAGCTCTACAGTAGTTTTCCCGCTGGATAAAATCTGTATTAAATACAGCTGCTAAAACATTAGAATAGTTCAGGCATACCTTTTATTTGACAGATATGCACATATCCCAGTGAGATTTAACCTGAACTAAACTTTCTGATGGATTAAACAGACATTCATTTCCTGGGATGGCCATCAAGAACTGAAACACTTTTTCCTATCTGACTGTGAAAAATCTGGCATATTAATATTTGCACAAGAGCTGAAACACAATCATAGCACTAATCATTAATTGTATTTCTGTTGTTCCTGAAGTTTAATGGTTCATCTTCCTTACTCATTTTCAGTAATGTTTTGTTCAGGACTACTTTCAATTATAGTCGGCAGCAAGACAACCTAAACCATGACGTGGAGGAACAATAATGAGGGAGTACTTTTTAGTTTTTCTGATCTATAAAACTGTAAGGAACATCTCAGTAATTAAAACAGAACCCTACAACATTCACTAATAAATACTAATTATCACCTTTTAGGAATAAAGACATCACCCAGAGTAGAAATCTGAAATTATTCTATGAGCCAATTTTTATAAATCCTTAGACATTCAGTTGAGAACTAGAAAGAGTAAAGCAGTACATACACAAAATTTGTGGCATTTGGAGTCTTCATAAAAAAATGCACCCTGGGACAACAAAATGTATGCTTAAATTTTCACTGAAAAAGATTGTGACAGCTTTATCGGCATTTAAGAAGAAATAGATTTCTCTACTGAGATTATCTAAAGAACTGACACCTGTAGCTACTGAGCATCAGACAGACAACATATGATTACAACGAATCCTTAAACATAAAGCTAGATATCTGAAATACATTTGAAACAAACAAACAACTTTGTAAAACCAAAACCAAACCCCTCAAAACTGAGCATTTGAAACAGGTTTTTAAGTTCCTTCCAAATGCTAGCAGGCTCTCACATGAAACATTCCATAGTTCCTCTTATATCATGAATTTTACTACAACTTATATTGATAAGGTATTTATAACATTTTCATAGTGTAGAATCAGGTAACACCCTGCTTATAATCTAGGAATTATCAGTCATAGGAAACATTTATTAAATATTACACAGATTACTCTGTAGATTTACTGAGGAGCTTAAAAATATTTGCTATCTTTTTACTTATTTCTAGCAATTTTGATTGCACAAAAATCTCAGCATTAATATTTTAGCAAATCTGTAATTCTTATAACTAATTTAGAAACATTGAAAATATACACATAATAGTTTTACTCTCTTCTCAGATAACTGAAAGAATTTTCTGTTTAAAGGCTTTACATAGGTTAAAGCAATATTTTATTTTCTTTTTCCCTGTTACCTAACAAACAGGCTGATTCAGAACTTCTGAAGCCTCAAACAGTAGGATTTCCTGGGTAAAGTCTGGTAAACTGCTTCCCATTTTCAATAATATCCCTGTCTGCATAATTTCTGGAAGCACAGGGAATCTATATCCTATTCAAAACCTCTCATATGCTCTAACTTAGAAAGTTTCATATCTTGCCACCAGGCAGGAAATTAGGTTTATTAACGGTTGTTTTAAAGAGTATTGTAAGGGTAGTAGAAGATGAAAAGAGAAAGGCCACTAGAGCTTTTCTCTTAAGTCAGCCTCTTTTTTTGCTTATAAAGATCAAGGAGGAAGAAATGTTATTGCTGTGCTACCAAATTACAGCTAATCTCATGGACAGAGCACTAACTGGAGAGTGGGAAATCTAGCTTGACTTGACTCTCGTGCAGTGTAACTTTGTACAAGTCACTTCCTTTAGCTAGGCTTTCCACTCTGGTTTGTAAAATCATGACAACGAACTTTTCCTTCCTTTGAAGAATAAAAAAAAATTGTTATTTTTGCGGATAAAAAACATCATTATTGTTAGAAAGAGGTGCACCTCTGCAAAGCTCTGCTGCTGTTTTTCTGTATACATTTATAGCTACACTTGGTTTTAATCCAAGACCTCTTATTAGCACAATTTTTTTAATACCAACTAATCTATCTCCCATTAAGGAATTTATAAATGTACAATTCTTATGTGGAGTTTATGTGGAAATAGACACAGTATATTGTTTTCCAATACAGTTGATGTCTGTCATGTAATTCCTATAAGAATATCTGCTGTGGTGTTTGTATCACCAATCATCTGCATAACTAAAACCAATAAAACTGAGTTGCCTTACTGAGGTAATGTCTATGAGGTAGCACGTTGGTCCAGTAATGATGACAGGTTCATTCCAGGTGATATTAATACTGTGCGGAGATGTGGCTAAAACAGTCACATTTTCTGGAGGACTCTCCGGAGCTGCAGGAAAAAATACCTACGTGAATCATGGCCAGAGAAATTTCAACAAATAATCCACCAATTTTAGATGTCAGTAGAGAGTATTTTTCAATTTCAAGGTAAACTTTTTGAAGCATTTAACATTATACACTGCTTAAATAATTATACACTGCTTAAATAATTATATTTTTTTTCTTTCTCATATACAAAGCATACAGTGTGATTTAGAAATACATCTTTCATTGCAATTACTAAAACTTTTCTAGAACATGAACTGCCTACAACTTCAACTTAAACTGAAATTATAAGGGGTTTTAATTACAAATTATTTATATGCATTTGATATGACACAAGCAAAATATATGCAACCATTTAGACAAATAGGCAAGCATAATATATTCATGTCAAACAAATCATTCAAACAACAAGAAATTATGCAAACACAAGGTTGTCTGCATGCTGGAAAAAAAAAATCCAGCAATGTTGGAAAATAATAATACAAATAATTTTATACAGGAAAAAAATTATTTTCCAGATTTCATTTCAACTTATACTTAACATGTTGAAAAATTCCAGAAAACACACACACAAAAGTGATAGGTATTGTAAGGAGGCAAGAGTGTTCACATTAAGAAATGGGATTTTCCTAAGATTTCCTTTTGTCAAGGTGAAGCGTGAATTAACCTAGTTATTTCTTCTTCTTGAATAAGAAATTAATGAAATCAAAATAACAACACAGCAGTTCTCAGTAAGTGGTACTACTTTTTCATAATGACCATGGTGGATTTCAGGAAAACTAAAATTTGGGATAGAAGCGACAATAGATGTATAGCTAATGCCAGAACTTGGATACATGGTGCGTTTTTGGGTTCTACTATTACAAAAAAAAAGAGACAATTGTGATACGTCTCAGTGAACAACCTGTTATAAAAGCAACAACAGATTTGTACATTTTTCCAGAACTTGGTTTCATGGTGCCTTTGTCTACCAGGAAAAAATGCAACTATGATTAACACATACCAGTGAACAGTCTGTTATAAAACATAATCAAATATCTATGTGAATCAGAAGATGCAGTCTTTTTTCTCAAACATGATTAATGCGTGAATATGCATTTTTTCACCATTAGTCATTAGGTAAGAGGGCTTAATGGGCAAAATTGGAGTGTATATTCAGCTACTTAGTTTTCTAGATACAAAATAGGTTAGGAAGAGGAAAAACAGCATGGAAGGAGATATGTAACTATTGAAATTATGTGTGAAAGATTAATGAGGATAAATCACAAATTTTGCACTGTGAAGATCAAAATTTTGCCCTGTGGTGGCAGAATAAAACAGGAAGACTCAAGAGTTGATAAGGTCGTATGAAGTTTAGGGTGTTGGATATTTGAGGTAGATTGCTGTGCTGGGATTAGCAGGAAATATACTAGACTTTGTAGGCAGGATCAAATTCAACCATTGGAAGTAGTCCCTCAAAATACTGAATAGCATGAACAACTGAATGAAGAGTGTAACTGAATGAACTATGAAAGCATATGAGGGGTGATGAAAGCAGAGACTGCTCAGAGAAGGCTGGCTGTTGACTGGGGAGCTAGAACAGATAAGATACAAGGGCAAGCATGTTTCCTAAAAACTAGCATTAGCACAAGTTAAGCTTAATTTGCAGTTAATGCATGTCAGACTTGTTGCTTAAACAGTGTGAATGATGCTTTCAGTAACTATGGCAGGCTATTACCTTTGTCACCCATTGAAATTTCTCAAACACAGTATAAAATTACATAAAGCTTAGTTTCCAAACCTACCGAGTTTCCAAGGACAATTTTTCCTTACTTTTTTATAACATTAATAGAGCGTTTAATCTCTCAATTTATCTTTTTTTCCAGAAGTCACTTTAGGTTTATGCATTAGACAACAGTGGTGTGAAAACATTTTGAAGTATTATGAACCTCAATTTATTTTTATGGATAATTGCCATACGCAGTTTGTATTTGATGTTTTTAAATCTTTGCAAGAAAATTTTAATTGAGTCTTCTGCATTTAATATACTTCTCTAAAATACATCTAAGCATCAATGCCTGCTTTATTTTCATCATGAAAAGTACAATATCAGACATCAACGGAATGATACTGAAATTTAGGAACATTTTCTGAAGCAACCAGTACAATTACAAAGAAAGAAAACTGGAAAGAGAAATGTGTCTAATGTGTCTTATGTCTTACAAAAAAAATCTTTTAAAAAACTGTGCTTGCTTCAGAGGGTAACTAACTGCCACGTTCTGATTTAAGTTTGTTTGTGAAATGAATCTAGTCAATACAAGGCCATGATATCACTATACCCTTTCTCTTATAAATCACAGCAATTTACTCAGTAGAAATGACCTAGTCTTATTCTCTCATTCCTCCATAATCCAATCACTTCCTCTCATAAGCACTTTTCTCCTGGTTTTCACAATAATGCATTTTCTGTAACTAATAACCATCATTTCCTGATTATCATGCTTCTATCCTTGCACAGGAATGTGGGTCTTATGGAGGTCAGGGTCATCTTTCCCATCCATCTGTGTCCTGATGCTAAGGCAACAGTTAAGTGTGTTAGCTTTAAGATAAGTCTGGATAGCCCATCATTTAGCATAATCCTCAAAAATAAGAATGAATAGTCTTCTAACAGAAATTTATGCTCGCCAGTTTGGGAAAGACCATATCTTTTTTTCTTTTTCCCAATAAAAGTTAAATGTGAGGTTCATTTATTTTATTTTATAATCATCTAGGTTATTTTTGCCTACATTTAAACATTTAATGTTAAACTAGGCCATATTTACTTTCTGAGAGAATGAAAAGAACAAAGAAAAACAAGTTTTCTCAGGCAAAACATGCCAGAAGAAGAAGAAATCGCATTACTTTTCACCCATTCATTTAAGTCTACCAAGCGACCAGGTATCAGCAGAGGTTGGGAAAGAAGGTGCTGAAAAGAGAAGCATAACCCTTTGCCCCATACATCTATGCCCTAGCCTTCATGGGACATTCAAACATCTGGGATTTTCCTTTGTATCTCAGTATATCCTGGCATTAGGAGACTTGGCAGTTTACCAAAAAGCACTGCATTGTGTAACCGTATGAGATCCAAAAGGAGGTCAGTGATCTCAATGCAATTCATTTTCCACCTAGCATATTCTCCCCAAAATGATTTTCCCTTAGAAAGAGTGTTTAGCCAATCTCATTCTCCTTATAAATGTAAAAGTGAAACTCAGGGTAAGTGCAGGTGTGAGGGAACAAAGTTTCCCTAAGTACAGAAAATACTTCTTGCCCTTTCCCTTACTGTGAGACAACACTGTGATCTTCTGTAATGGTAACTATATAAATCTAGGTTATGTTGAAAATATTTCATCTTGCAAAGTAGATTTGTCTCTTGTGTAATCCATCAGCTAAGTAATAGCAGTGCCATCAAATTGCTTTATGAGACAGGAGGACAATTGCTGGGATGATAACCTGCAAGACAGAAGGCTGAATAGTTTTTCATTGCAATGTGAGAACCAGATGGTAGTGAACAACCTACAATACTTTCCATGGACAAACACTATAATCACCTTCAGTACAGAGCACTTTAGTAGCCTTAAATTTGCCTTCATAATGAGCAACTGAAATAAACAGCTAAAATCCTCATCTTTGTCACTGGATATCCAGAATTATTAGGTATTTCTCCTTTAGCACAACAGTCAAACCCTCAGCACTTGTAAAGAATATTTAGGGTTTCTTTTATGTATTTTTTGCTGTTGTTGAAGTTTCATATTCTGGGAAAAAAGTCTAAGAGTTTTCAGCTTAAATGCTGTAATCCCCTGAATATAACAACTGTAATATTTACTTTGGGATTGACATAAACACAAATTTCTGAGAACACAATTATTTCTGAAGAAAAGGTATTTGCCCATTATTTTACAACCAAGGTAACTTTCCTTTTGGCAGAAGCAATGTCTTGCAGAGACAGTTCTTGAAAACCATCAGCAGTGGCTCACTTCTGCCCTCAAATCTGCAAACACAACTCATACTGATTTTATGGGCTAAGTACTCAGGGTATTTTACATAGCGGCTAAACACCCTTAAGCCCTAACAGACCATGTATATTGGCTGTGCACCAGCAGGCTAATCCAGAGGATGCTTGGCCCTGTCCATGAGGGAAAGGAGAGGGGGATCGACACCTGTTCACTCAATACACGCTGCAAGGCTGCCCAGAGTGCTGGATCTGTGCATCCTGAATTTCTCTTCTGTGCTACAGGCAGCAACCTTTGGAAAAGAAAGAGGGGAACTAAGGATTTTCAGCTGATTTAACAATATCTCTATAGATGAGTCTTTGGGAAAGTATGAGGTCAGGTAGCTAGAGGCCTGCACTTGCTAAAGCTCATCTGCTTCTCAGGGAGGCTCCCAGCTCTGCTAAAGCATACCAGAGCTGCTAGCTGGCTACCCAGCTGTGATAAGTCACCTTCCCCTTTTTCACCTCCTCAGCTGATTGCCAGCACTCCAGCAGAAAGACCTGCACAACACCACAACATCTGGAAGAGTGTCCATGCTTCCTTGACTCCACAGCAGTGTGTTGTATAGACAGCTCATCTCCTGATGTGTCAACTGACATAGCTCACAGGAAATGTGTTGCTGCCTACTTCCCTTACCACAGACAAAGGCCAGCGATCCCAGACACTTGAACTGGTGGAACTTTGTTAACATCTACCCCACCACTGTTTGTTGAATCAGCTAACAGAGCACACAGAGGACACTGCTGCTGAGAATGGCACTCTACTGGCATGGAAAGGGCTTGTGCAGCCTAATGAGATTTTTATACTTTTAAATACCTCAGCAGGACTGATAGGAAACTAGTTCTCTTGTAAGGCAAATTATTACTGTCCAGAGAGGAAATCAAAAAGAGAATCATAACTTTATGTGCTTATATGTGTTTCCATTATCTGCCTCTCTGTCCAGTTTAAATCACTAAATTTCCTAAACTAAGCAATTCTTTTAAGAGAAGTATTTGCACTTACCAGCAGCTGAGATTTATCTGTCTAATAGCAAGAAATCTCTCCAGAGCTGCTAGCTCAAGAGCTGTACAACTTCTACTAGCTATTTTCTGCTCCCTCTGGGGTTACACAGTTTTTTGATTTTTTTTTTTTTTTTTTTGCCACTTTCATTTAAAATACTGCATTAATTTACAGGCATAGTATTCCCATAAGAACCACTAGACAAAGAAATGCATATGAGAATGGCTGCAGCTGGTTCCAGTACTTTTCAATCCCAAGGCCTGCTTCTGTGCTTTACATGAAAAATGGGCTGTTGTGAAGTCCACTCTCACGGTGTGTGTCCAGATCTATTTGCCCTTTGGGGCTTAGAATTTCTGTACTGCAATTTCTCATCTGCAAATTAAGACAACAATATTTCCTTATCTTACGGGAAAAAGGTGAGGTGCTTAAGTATAGATGGGCATATTGCTGTACAGAGATGAGCATTATATAAAAGCCCCCTGAATTCATATTAAGTGATTGGAGAAACATGAGTGGAACTAAATAAGTATGTGACCGCTGAGCAGTCTTTGGTATACAGCTATTTAGTCCTTGGTATCTTTATTGTGATCTGGAAGGGGAAAGGAGTGAAGGAACTGGGGTTTATTCAGGCCACTCATGGTGGTTCTAAGTTGTTCTACAAGGTCTGGAGGCCAGATCTCAGATGTGCTCTGATCTAGGCTGGCTGTGGACTAGGAGGGAAGGTCATATGTCCCCATGACAACTGCCTAAATAATTTATGTCTCACATTCACTTCTCTCAAATATCTAGTGATGACTTACCTATGAAACTAATTCTTCTCTTAGAAACCAAAATCCTTAGCTGAGACATGACAGTTGTAATACGTATCATCGCAGTCCTGTAGGTGTTACATGGCTACTCTGACTTGTAATCTCTTTAGGTGGATACGGTATTGGAAAGGAATCTTAATTTGTCTGAAACTATTGCTTAAATTCCATTGCCAGGAGCATATAACAGAATTTCAGGAAAGCATTATAACAGTAAGGAACAGATTTTTAGTACAGGAATTAGAAAAAGGACTACTTTCATTGACACACCTCACATAAGAAGATTTACTGAAAATGGCATATCAACCCAAAATTCACACTTACCAATTCAAGTCATGAAGTAGGGCTGAGGAACAAAACTGCTGTTGGGTAAGCAATCTATATAGTAGAGCATACACAAGGCATTAAAATCTGAAGCAATGCAAATGATCTAGACCTACCACATGATTCATATCATGATATTTCATACATAAAGAGCTGTAATAAATCCTTAATAACGTCACCAGTATTGTAAGCCCGTGAAGAAATAACTTCTACCAACTGTTATTTAGTTGACATCACATTGTTACAGAATTATTACAGACGGCAGACATCCCTACTTACAGCCAGGAAGTGTTTGCGTAGAAATCCAAGGTGAAGAACTGCCATAACCAACATTTGTACTGGCAGCAACTGCAAATCTGTACCATCTGTATTTTTTCAGTCCATACACTGTCTCTTCTATCTGGTCATCCACCACATTTTCATATAAATATTGATGCATTTCATATTCAATACATTCCTTGGTTTCCCAGTCACTGCAGTGGGTGGACTGTAGCTGTGTGGTAATCTTGTAGTTTTGAAAGTATCCAAGGATAGATTTTGGCGATCTCCAATTCAAGGTCACACTTGTTGATTGCACATTGGAAAAACCAATATCCCTGGGAGCACTAGGAACTAGAAATTAAAACATTTGTAAGATACCTTCATTTGAATGAAAAGTGATTGCAACTATAAACTTTTGTTGAGAAAATATTCTAATAAGCATGTCTAAAGATGAAGATTCAATTTCATATGCTTAATAAGAACTAATTCCATTGGTGTAAATCACACTGTACACATATAGGTAGTGAACATTTACTACAGCTTTTGAAATAAAGAAAAATACTTCTAGGTGTGGCATGCAGGGGCAGCTTTGAGAGGTGTGACATTTCTGATGCTACATTTGGAGCAATGTCCCAACTAAGGGAGGGCATATCAAGCAAAGTTATTTTTGGCCTACCCATAGCATCTTTTACTGCTGTTGCTAACTGAGATTCCTCACCTCTCACTTAGAAATACTCATTTGTCTCCCTCTTGGTAATGTGAAATCCACAAGCAGTACATCAAGGTTTTTTAAGCAAGTGGTCTGTTTAACCTTCTGAATGAAAAGTATCAATACTTGCAATATGTTTTACTTATTTTTATATAAATGCTTTACATGCTATTCAGCAAATAACAAATTAAAACACCAACAGGAAGAACTAAATGATATGTCAACATAAAGCAAAAAAAGAAACTTCCCATAAACTTTGCTTCCATGTATTTATATATAGATGTGGGTATACACAGGTTATATTGATGTGCACTGAGATGGAAGTAGTGCATGTATGCAGATACATACACATACACGCATGCACACCCATTTGTCCACATCTATATTAAGCCTGCAGTGTACTCCCAGCTCTCACAGACTGGATGCAACATATGGTTTTGTGCTATATCACATAGTCATACAGTAAGCTAATATTATCTCTAAGACTCTGTAAGATAATACTAATACTGTCTGTGGTAAAAACTGTGCAGAGAATTCAGTTCAGAAATCATTTTGTGCACTTAGCTTTAAAGAGTGCTTTAGAGTCTTTGGGGGAAGACGTATCACTGGTAAAAGAAAAACACATGATACATCCTCAAAATGAAACTGAAGAAGTCTCCAGGCTTAGGGAAGAATAAAAGGATCCCAGACCAGTGTTAGTGGGAAGAAAGAGAAAACCCTTTTTTTTTTTTTTCATCCTTGTGGGAATATCTGATCTCTGCTTTCATCTGCAACAATTTATTTCTAAACCATACCGTAATGTAACAGGCAGAAGCTTTTTCACTAAATACAAATATTAAACAAGAAATGTAAATTCTGAGTTAAAGCAAGCTGTGATAATGGAAAGATTGAGAAATACAGATCTCTTCAAATGAGCCCAAAGTAGGTGGAGCCTGCAGATGAGCCAGGCTCAGGAACCATGGGCGCTTCCCTTATCCTTCCACCCAGCTCTTACACACATATACACAGCACTGCAGCTTGAGATAGCCCTACATGCTCCCACCCTGCTGCACACTAACCAGAGACAGAACAAGAATGAGCTGCCTAAGAAAAAAATCTTTGCAAGAAACAACATTCATCATCATCATCATACTCCTTGATACAAAAGTTAAATTTGCTTTGCTCTATTGTTATGAGCATGAAGAGAAGTACGGGAAGTAGTAAATAAAAACAAAGCAGGCAGCAACATTCTGGCTTGATCAGTTTTGGAGATGTAATACTGCTTGTCCCTTTTCAAAAGAAAAGAAAACATACTGCAATATTTTCATAATAGCTCCATAAACTGGTTTTGCTACTTGTGTAAATTACAAGAAAGGACTTACTTATACCATTAATTAGTGGAAAATAAGGCAGAGAAGTGTTCAATGGTTCCTATAAAAACAATCTGCATTTTCCTTAAAAAATTATCTATTGTAATATAAGTTATTGATATCTGTTAAGATACTGGAAAGAATATGAATGCATCACACTCAATTAGGATAATGACAAAATGTGGGATAGAATGGATAAGAGTATTGTAGAGAAATAAAAGTTACCACCCTGTCTCACTCAGAACTTGAATTATTTTTAAGACCCATTACTATATATTACAAGAATTAAAAAATAAAGTGTCAGCAATTCCAAAGACAACAGAACAGATGAAAATTAAAATAACTTTAGGAAATTCAATTCTCCTCCTTTGTACTCAGAGGGAATTACTCTTTTTTTGATAAAGAATGCGATCTCACCTTCCCAGGTACACAGCTCCAGGAACTCTTGCTGCTACAGGAACAGCCAGACCTGGCAGGTTTGGAATAAGAGTGTGAAAGTATGAAACATAGAGATAGAAACAACTGGCTCTAATGCCTATTAGTCTACCATTGCTAACTTACATCTGCTGAAAACTGATTATCAGACTATACTCCAATTTACATGACAGACTGGATCAAATACTGAAACAGGGGCTTGGAATAAAGTGGATAGTAACTGGTTGCTTGGTGGTCACCAAGGGAATGATGGAAATATGTACCTTCACTTCACAAATGTGCAACTGGTAGAGTTGTGGTTGGCACAACTGCAGTCTCTGCACTTAGAGCAGGTTAAAGAGGCTAGTCACAGGCAGAAACAGCAATGCCCATGTCTATGTAGTATGGTGGGCTTTCCTTCCCAAGGAGAATACACTTTTTCCTCAGTTTCAATATGGATGATAGCATTAAAAACAACTGGGAGCTAGCAATGTTGCAGTAAAGATGGAAAAGATGCATGGAAGTTTCACTGAACTAGAAAGTTTATCAGGAAAAGTAACAGTGGCTCTGATTTGCGCACCCTCACACAGACCTAGAAAAGCCTAACAAAGCCAGCCTCCATGAGCTCTTCTTGTATTTGGTGGAAAGACAAACTCCCAGAGAGCAGAGGAAAGAATAGAAGGCAGAAAAATCATTTTTCCTTTCCATCTTTTTTCCCACTGGTTGCAGAAGGAGCCCATATGCATTATCCTCAACAAGGCTGAAGACAGCATGTGTGTTTATCCTGACAACACTATATGAAACCCACCATTGTGAAAGATCAACTTGCAGGTGTCATGATTTCGAACAGATTTGACAAATACTTCTTTTATGCAAAAGCTTTTATTCCTATTTTTTGTCACTATTTTTTTCAGTTTACTATGAACCACATAAAAAACGTATTTCTAACCTACAAAAGAATGGGTCAGTCAGCAGAAGACATAGGAAAATTTTCTCTGAGAATGCCTACACAGACCCTTAAAATGTAATCAGAGCCCTAGATTTTATTTTAAAACCTAGTCAATTTTATCCCATTGTTTCCATAGACAAACCAAATCTAAGTGTAATCTTTTATTAGATCATACGAAAAGATGTGATCTGAATCTGGAGCAAATTAGAGGTTTTGTCCGAGGGTCACAGTGAGGAGCAGTGACACCCAGTGGCACAGTGTCTCTTGCACTTGATGACTGTGTTCAATGAGACAATTTCAAGACAACTACACTATCGGGTTACAGATACAAAGAGGATTACAATTACTCTAGCATGGAGAATCAGATTTCCATTCCACAAGAATGACTAAAATTTCCCCAATTTTTTCTGTCCACAGATGGTACTGATTTGAACAAACCATTCCATGCTTCCTAGAGTAATCATGCAGCTTGTTTAAATTTTCTAAACATGACTCAACTATGATGAAGTGATCACTGTTCACACTAAAAACAATTAAAGCAAAAAATTGCATCTTTGTCAATTATTCCTTCAGATTAAATTTAAACCATAACAAAGATTTATGTATCTGCTTTTAGACACTGCTGCTTTGATATGTGCCTAACGGGAACTAGATTATTACTGCTGGTTTCTAGAAAGGTGCATTTAAAGAAAAAGCATGAAAAAGGCTGCGGTCACGGTGCTGTAGAACACAAGTTGTGCTCCGATTAGATAGCTGGCATAATAGTATGAATTCTATAAATTTCCCAAGATAATGGGTAGGATCCTTTATAGTTGCATCATCACCTATCTGTCAGTCTTTACCTGTTGAACAATATTGCATTTGCTATAATCCACTAGCTCTAGGAGTAGGGAGTTTTTTAAAGTTTGAAATTTTGTTGCAATGTATTCTAACATTTTCTCCTTAGTAGCTTTTAATTCAGCTTCTGAAAGCCAGCCAGGATGCTGGCAGAGAATCTGGGCATGAAATGCGGGTGAATTCAGTTTCTGGACTAGGGGAGGAATGAGGTATTTTCAGGTTGATTCACCATTGTTCATATGATGGCCAAATTCCAATAGAAAATGCCTGAAGCCAGATCCACATGGGATTTTTAGCTCCTAAAACCTATTTATGTGCCTTAACTCCCACTGAAGTTGACAGGAAGCTAAGCACCTAAATAGAAGTTACTTTCACAGATCTTGGCCTGGTTCCCTATGCTCATCTGGCTGCTATGCTAATCAGCCTTTCCAAAGCTGGTGGATGGCTGAGATTAAGTTTTCATTTGAGAACCTAAATGAAAATAAATTCCTGGTAGAAGAGGCACCAGGACTGTGAAAAGACTCAGATCAAGTTGAACTGGGCCAGTGGAACTGGTGAGAACCAACAGAAATATTGGGTAAAAAAATGTCTTCTTCTCAATACAAAGATAACCTAAGGACAGGAAAGGACAAACACACACACACAGACACACACACATACACACGCACACAGAAACTACTGAGAAAGAAAGAAGTTATGGCTTTCTGTAAAGACTTCTGTGGAAAGCAACGACTACAGCTGTGCCGGCCGGGAACAGAAGACGGTAACATGATAGGGCATAGTTCCTAACAAAGTTAATAAAAAAAAGTCTGCCTACAGAACAGCTGCTTGTAGCTGGAGTTTGGATTAAAAGGACAGCGGCAGCCTAGAAGTCTGTTGGGTGGTATTAAAAGCATCAATAGGAGGAAAGTGAAGAACAAAGTAGAACAGATAGCAATGGGCACACAACCAAAAGACTTTATAAAATGGAGGTATCTGCAAAGAAATGTAATATTCTGTGTTAATTATTAATTTTTGAAAGCTTAGTTACCCTAAGGAGTTCCCTGGTGAAGCTGATAGCCCTGATCAACTAAATACTACTTTAGTATAGACTGTTAGCTTCAAGGGGACATAATAAGAATTCCTGCTCAGTATGAATACGGACAACACAGATAGGTCCCAAATGATTCTACTAACATAAAAACATTAAAACCTACAGGCTGTTTTTCCCATGACTTGGGACTGATACTATCAGACATGCTTTAAAGGAAATTGCACAGTTGAGAACGTCTTAAAAAAGCCTCTCTGGACCATGTTTCTTAGTCCTTGACCCATTTGAAAACAGTCTCTAACTGTGGGATCTAAGCATTGACAAATCAAATGCTACAAATCTAGGGAGAAATGCACACCTTTAAGCTAACCTTAGAAAAGCAGTGAAAAGCTGTGAGTAGTCATGTTTTAAATTAAATAAGCATACTCAGCTTTACAACAAACTGGACCACTGTTTACTTTTCAGTAAACAATACATTTGATCTGTAAATGCTTTCCATGTCAGCTTTGTATGTATACGTCACTATCATTTCTTATGCATTAATGCGGAGTTGACCTACTCCTTACAAAAAATTTGTTTCATCTTACACTATATGATTCTTCTATTTTTATCCACCTGCTTAGAAAAATAACATCAATACAATTTCATTGGCAGCAACCAAGTGATATCTGCATTGGTCTAGTGAAGATTTGCCATCAACGTCAAAGCCATTAATTTATATTTGGACATAAAAACTAATCCAAAAATCTAAAAAAAAAAAGAACCCTCCTCATTACATAATGAAAATTGAAGTTTGGGAAACAAAAGTCAGTTTCAGTCATCTTGGATAGAAATGTTTCAAAGATTCTTAGTCATGATTCATGCCATAATTTTTGGATGCTTTTACTTTAATGCAGTTTGGAAACATGAACTTTCATCACTGATTGAACATATGTGGAACACTGCTCTTATCTGTAGCAGTGACAGAGGACACTGAAACTCTTCCTTTTTCAATGCTGTGGCTCTGCAGTAGGCTAATCATTCTGGATAATCAGGCCAACACACTGCACTTGACACTGCACTGCATGCCATGCTGGGGCCCTAAAGAGACCTTTAAGAGTTCAAGCTTAAATATTTCTTCCAGCACATTATGGTCACCTGTAGTCCTCTAGTTAATGAGGAAATCCATGCAACCTCAACTCAGAGCTGCCATGTCTTAAGAAATGGATTTATGAAGAAGGAAACAGAGAATTGCATTTGATGTGAAGATGGCTCCTGCTATGTTTTGTGCAGGCCTAGATGAAACAAAGGCCCATATTTTCCAACGAGCACTTCCATCCTGGAGATACAAACACAGAATCTTTAAAGGCTCTCCTATCCAGAGATTAAAGGCTTTTTTTGCAGAAATAGGGGCCTCAACCTGTTCCAAGACACTATGCTCACTTACAATATTAAGTAGGACTAGCAGAAAGGAGGGAAAAATTACTCTGCACATCTTAATATTACAATCAGTACAATTAATATATTCAGAGAAGAATAAAAAAATATATCAAGAAAAATCTAAATTAAAAAGACTGAAAGCAGCAGCAGTTTTCTTTTGATTATTCATGCTTTGAACTCCCCAATTGCCTTATTTTTACTCTTAACTGAGTTACTATTACACTTGTCCCACACTTGCGAGTAAAGCGAATCTTCACAGCCTTTTGGAGAGCTTTCCTACCATTTTATGGCTCTTTCTCACTTCTGAAAAATCACTCAACCTTAGTGAGATTTCATTTTAATATGCGCATTTTCTTCAAAATAATCCAAGGATAGCTATTCAGTCATAAAATCCTAACACATTTATGTACATGTACTTGCTAAATCATCTTTCATATCCTTTAGAATACATTTAATCACAAAGTAATACTACTGCTAGACAGTTTTTAAAACATACTGCGGCCTGGCACAGGTGGTGTACCATGACAATAGAGCTAGATTAGACACAAAAGTAGAAATCTCCTCATAAATTTAATCTTCATGATTAATGTATAATTGTACCCAGAGATGAACAAGTTTACATCAAAAAAAAAAAAAAAAGAAGGCAAATAATCTTGCTAAGAATGTAAAGGTCAAACACTATGCAGTGAGACACTGAGCCAATTTTGATTTCACTTTATGTCAGAAATAAATGCATTGTCAGTGAGTCAGTGCTGGCTACATATGCTGTGACTAATCTTAGACCACCATAAATAAGAAGTTGACAACAGCTATAAAACTGTTTCCATTCCCATCCATGAATCTCCAATTCCTAGTACCCAGTCACCACAAAACAATTCATGCAAACACACGGTGAAGGAAATGTCCTAATAATAACTAGTTTGTTGTAAATATGACTAAGCAACAACATGTAAGCCAATCCTAAAACAGCAAGAAGGGTCTGCACAGTGTTATATGGCAAACAAAAAACCCCAAAACCCAATCTGTATTGTGATACAAATCCTATAAATCCTTCACTTAGGAAAACTCCCTCTGACAAGACTCATAAGCCACATGTTGCTACAAAATAATGTTCTTTTTTCTCCTGCTAGTATGACCCTATCTTACATATACCACAACAGGCTAGCTGTCTGTCTCTCAAGCTCAGGCTTTATATCACATCCACAGCTCCTCCAGGCTCTCTTTGAACACTAACTAATAGCCAACCCCAAATTTCTCAGAAATCACAATAATTAACTTTCCCAGGTTCCAGGCTTCTTTAACAGTACAAGAAGCCTTTCCCATATCCTCCAAGTGAGGAAGCTGAAAAGCTTCCTGTTTGTACCAGAGAGTAACATGCCTTTTATAAGACTGTGTCCAACACCTGAAGATTTTTGACAAGTCCAGTTTTAATCAGGTATCAGCCCACCTGTCTGCATACTCATTCCAGTCATGCTCAAACTCTGAGCCAGGGTTTGCTGATCAGAAACCCTGATTTAAAAGAAGGGGTAGAGAGCTTCAACTGCAATTGAGAACTGTACTTAGATGCATGATCACATGCACCCATGTTCAGCACAGCAGTTAAGCTCACTACAGTATTTCCAGCCAATGCTGTAAGATGTGAGTATGCTTATCTCTAATACTTAACACTTCCTTCAAAAGTGGATTTGAAACCTTGCTGATGGATAGAAGCTTCTGAGCAAGCAAGGGGGTGGATTACTCAGGCAGAAGTCTTAAATCACCAAGGAGCCAGGCAGAAGGGATCAGAAAATGGCAGTATTCGTAGGGGAGCTGTTGCTTTTGGCTAATTTAGAAAGAACATTTTTACTATAAACAGGTATGAATGTGCCATCTTACAATTCAAATAAGAAATGTGTCCAGGCTTTAGTGGGATGGAGAGTATTATGAGGGACAGTCATCAAAGTACAACACTGGCTATTTTCACAATGTTAGTCGCATTATACCAGCAAAGGGCAGCTCTGCTGGTCCTCTTTTGGAGCTCTGCCATTTGATCTGGAAACAAAGTAGCAGTAGTTCAGCTGGTTATACAGACGTGGTCTAGATTCGTTAAGACATGTACATTCTCAAGTCTGATTGTAAGAAATGTGGAAATGAAAGCTTGGAGAGATCTTCTTAGGAGAAATCCAAAGGCTGAACTTGAAGAGCTGCATGCCATTCAGGAAGACACCAACAGGAAGTCTAAGCAAGGTAAGTCTGACCTACTCAAAGTTTAGATGTCTGCACAGGGTTCTGCTGCCTTCCTCCACTTGTCATCCAGAACCTAAACCCTCTTGCTGATACAGACTACTTTTTGGTAGAACTGAGCAAAATGCACTTTTTCAGTTGAAATCTATATGCGATTGAGAACTGCAACTCATCTTTTAAGTTATTCAATAACTTAGTAATTAAAGTATTACAAAAGCTAGGTTTGGTTTCTAAGCATCAGGGGATACTGTTGTGCTTCCCCATTCCACCCCTATGCTTCCTAGTGATCCAGCTGTCCTGAATTATAGAGCTCCTCTATTCCACTTCATGAATTGATGCCACTGAAGAGGGAAAAAAAAACAAAACCAAAATAAATGTTGTCATCACTCTTGTAATTCAGTAGGAAAGTGAAGTCTTTTTCCTGTGTACTGCTTGCTGAGCATTATTTTTTACTTTTATATTAAAAGATCACTGGAGAAAAAAAAAAAAATAGCACCAAGAGTAGAAATCATCCCTGACTGGGGAAGAGAACTGTAACATGCATTTGTTTCCTGGACTGGCACTGGGATTCCTCTCCACTTTCAGTTTAGAAGCTAGGCACACAGCTATTTATACAGAAGCAACACTATATTTTGCATATAATTTCATCTCCAGGTTTCAGGTTTCAAATGAAAGCACAACCAGGATTAGATGAAATGTGAAGTGTGCATGGAAAGAGAAAGACACACTTTGGGTGACAATTTTTTACTCCAATGCCAAAAAGCCTGCCTACATTCTTCTTTGGATTTAGCTCGCAATTTTCTTTCTTGTTAAAAGTTAAAAATTGCTATATATTGAAAGTAATGACAAAGTTTGCTTGAAGAAGTCAAATTCTTTTTAACTGCACAAACTATGAAAAGATTTATTGTCAATCAATACCAGCCATAGCATTGGGCTCTGGTAGAAACAAAGCAAGAAAAATTTTGCCCCCAAATTTTTATTCAGATGCACAATATCAAATATGTTAAGGGTACAAGGAGTAAAGCAGAGATTATATGACAGAAAAATAATAGGTGATCAGAAATTAATAAAATAACCATTCAACTTTAACACAGAAAATGGTAGTCCGTGTTTTTTAAAATGGCAATTAATTCTCAATACCAAGTTTATTCTAAAGCAGAAAAAAGAGGAAGCCCTGTTTCTCTTATCCACTATTAGCAAGAAATTTAAACAACAGAACGATTTAGCTGCCTAAACTGAAGCAGGCATTTTGGGCCTGCTTGGTTCATAGTCATCATTTAAGTTAAATAGGATTAATTCGAGTAATTTGTTACCTTTTTCTGGAAGTGTAGTAGCATTGCAGATCTGTTCTTCACCACCACCAGCAGATGTTGCAGCTTTTATTTTAAATTGATAGGTGATATTGGAAGGCAGATTTCTAAAAGTATGTAGTGTATCATAAAATGAAAAATTTGTAGAATTTCCTTCAACTGTTAAGACGTAATGAGTAATTACACCGTTGGATGAAGCAGGAGGGTCCCACTGCACCAGGATCGATTGCCAATTCATTGCAATACAGCGAAAATTCTGAACAGCATCTGGTACTTAAAAGATACACATGCACCGAAGATTAACATTCCTGCACAATCAAAATGGTAATCACAGACAATATAGTCAGAGAAGCAGACCCAACGTTCATAGCAAAGGTCAAACTTTCCAGTAGCAGACAAATTGATAAAAGAAACACACTGAGAGAATAAAAATATGTCTTGGTCCTCATTAGATGGCTCGTTTCCAAAATCTGGGCTGGAAGAAAGGAAACAATGCTGCAACTAGCTGAGCATAAAATCTGACAAAAAGCTGTAAAATTACTAGACCACACTCCTGTGGGCAAGGTCTTTCCAGCGTTTTTTAAGAAAGTACCACTAGTATGGAATGTCAGTGATGAAATAAGACAATGGATGACCATGGCTCTTGGGCAGGACAGCCTCCAGCTGCAGGGATCCAACTGCCAACCTGAACCAGTTCAGCGTGGTCCAGATGTCTCACAGTTGTAACTTCTGTACGATAAAAAGCATAATTTCTCCTAGAACCCCTGCTTTATCAGCTCTGGAAAGAATATTTCACTGGAAGCGTGGTCTTGAAAAAAATGTAGTCACCTCATGGGATCTTTTGGTACTTCATCTGCTCCCTTTGCAGGAACCTGGATGTTCAGACACGGACCTCTAACCTATGCTAGTCCCCTGGCACTGACAGCCCTTATTAAAGTGCATGAGCCTGAGATCGCTCTGACCTGGCTAAGGAGCTGCAGTTTTGCCCAATGGCCTGCTTCACAAACCTGCAGAGCTTTCTTTAGTGAACGCTGAATATTCACTTTCATGTAATGCGACTTCTCATTTTGAAACAACATTCAACTTCAAAAGATATGTAGAAAGCACAAGCCAAAACTGCACATAATTAATCAAGACTGCTATATTTCTTAGTTGTCAGCAAGAATAAGATCTAACAGGTTAGGATACTTAGTGGCTAGCTTCCCTTCCTAAAATAAATTGTAAAAAATGTTAAAAATCTGTATTTGTTTAATACAATTTCCAGATCATTTGCCAATCTTTTGTCCAGCTGCTTCTGAGACTGCTAAAATTTCAGTTATTTTCACAGGGATCTGAATTAACGCTTTGATCTGCAAAGACTGATATCTATCTAATTTTCCTTCCTTTATCTGTGATGCTATTAAAAGATTTATAGTACCCATATAAGCCTTTCATTTCAGATGAGGACATTTCTAATTCTATACTTCCGTCATCAAACTTCAAACCCAGCCTACCCGGTACAATAGGAATGTGAATCAATGTTACACAGGCAGAAGACAATGAGACAGTGTTATGTTACGTTTTCTTTGGAGAGAAGAGGAACACTGTTGTTCAGCCATACAAGGAAAATACATATAAGAAGAAGTGCAGCTCAGAAAAAGTCTTATCTAACCTGATTCCATTGTTGTAAATTGGACACCATTACTGAACTGATTGCCATTTCCAAGCTTGGTAAATGCAGAGACACTGATAAAATAAGGGCTGAATGGTTCTAATCCAACAAGGTTTGCCTCATGGTTTGAACCTGAAATGTTCTTAAAGAAGGAAAAATTATTAGTATGCAGTTAATCTGTGTAAACATTGTGGGCCTCACCTTGAACCTACTGAAATGAACAGATTTACAGCCACAATCTTGCCTGTTCTACTATGAGTAGCTTTCAGTCAAAGTATCCCTTGAACACAATGAAAAAGAATGCAGAGTCAATTTCTTCCTTTCCCTTCTCCTCTCCCTCTTTCGTTGTGGCTCACGAGGAAGATATGCCAAAGGATGGTATCATAATTACCATAGTGTTGTTAGAACAGATTAACTCCACATATGCCTTTTTTTTACCAATATTGAAAACTCTTGTCACCTCCACATTGCCACATCAACCCCCTCTCAAATTCTACTTCCTTATTACCTCTCTGCAGTGGAAGATGTCCTTGACCGTAATTTCTCATTTCTTTTACTCTACCTTAGCCAGACACAGAGACTAATGAAGAGCTTTGGAAAAAGCTGACAAAAAACCCACAGCCCTGTTCCTAGTAGCTTTTCCCCACCCCAGAGCATGCAAGGCATGTTTTGTGCAAATGTTAAGCAAACTATAATAGCAGCAGGGAAAGAGCTGAATTTCAGCAAGAAAAACCTTGTGATCATCTTGTGGGATCCAAGTTATAGGAGAATTATGGTGCCTAACTATAATATCTCTATATAAATTGCTCTGCCTGTCTTGCTGCCACAACCTAAATCTAATTTCTTGCCCACATAAGATCAAATGAAAAAAAAATGTAAAGCATAGCAGATGATTTCAAGTGCTCCAGCCAGTTTCTGTATTATAATTGGGTTTGAGTCTGCCTCAGATGGACAGAAGAGAATAATCTTTGGTGATCCCCATGAGTGCCCAAAGAATGTGTTTCCAAAGGCAGCTGGCTTTAAAAACCACTGTTTCTACTCTTATGCTCCCCTTTTCCAAGGATTATGGAAGAAACTGGGATGATGCCAGCACTTGATTCCATAATTGGGAGTAACAGTAGAATGTATAGGAGGCAGCACAGTAGGCCACAATAATTTCCACAATGCATACACTTAACAACAGCACAAGCATTTCCTTGCATGCTCTGCAAGAGCTGAGGGGGCTGAGAACAATGAAGCTCCTCACAGTTCCACAGGTTCCTTACCTGTGTGTCCTAAAGTCATATCTCACTTTAGCAATGTCTTTTCTCTGTAGCTTTGACAAGTGTCTCTGGTGAACAGAACTGGCTATATGATTCTATAATTCTAGTTTCCAAGCCTGAGATGCAGTCCTGGCCTCAGCCTGCTGCCTTTACAGTCCCTTGATGCCACTCAAGTAAAGAGATTTAAGCAAATACAAATGCCTTGGTCATTTTTTGCATATACTTTTATAGCATCTATTTCAGGTAAAATTTATTCAGTTATCCTTGTTCTGCAAAAATAAAAAATGCAAACCTCTAAACAGATTTAGGCATTTTTCAAGATGACGAGGAATGTCTGTCTTTTTTGAATCTTGAAAGTCTGCAGATACTAAACAGCAAAACAAAGAAATCCACAAAACAGGAAGCTTCTGTCATTAGCTAACACAAAACTTATACTGAAACATGAACTAAAGATTAATAAAGCTCATAATTAATGAAATATTAGAAGTTCAAAGCAAATTAAAATCTAAGAATTCTTTTCTATCTAACTTTAGGAATTGAATTCCAGGCATGGTGGGAGGCTGTCAATAAATAGGAGTTTAAAGGAGATCCATAATTCTACAAGCATAACAGACATTTAAAATATTTGTCATATATTTTATTCCCAAAGCATGAAAAGAGCATTTAAAAAAATTAAACACTGCTAATAATAAACATACCCAATAAAATAGTTTTCCAGTGTTGTTTTGATAAATCTTAAAATTATAGCTCATAATAACACCATTTGCCTGGGGACTTGGATCCCATTTTAGCCACACAGAATCTGCAGTGTAGTTGGCAATGGTCAAATTCTGAGGTGGAGCTAATGGCACTGCAAAAGAGAAATGCTATTGAGTTCCAAATAACAAATAAACCAGGCAAAACCAAGCACTTTGGAGAAGCAGGACTTCTGTCACCATTTGTATCTAAACTCAACAAAACAGAACTTCATTGTTATTTACATACTTTTCTTTCTCTTTGGCATCAAACAAATTCCATTAACCTGGAATACATGTTTAGTCAGCAAGGGATCTTTTTAGACATCTAGTAATCTATTCATCACTTAAACAACCCCATTGTCAGAACTAAGGCATTTAACAAAAGTCGCACCATGTATATTGCTGGAATGCAATATATTTCGCTTCTTACAACACATATGAGTGCAACTCAATATACATTTACAAGATCTATTATTTACAACGCAGGTGAGAAAAGGTCTATGTAAATGAGACCTGTGTGAATGTGTCAGAAATACTTCCACATTTTAGAATTTCTCAATTTTGTGGAGGTAGGAAGAGAAATGTATTGATGCTTGCTTCAAAATCCCTGACACTTGGCAAACTCCAACACATTCCAGAGGCAAAAGACATTTCTCCCTGGAGTTATTTTTGTAATCCTATGCAGAATGTGACCTCCTCTTTCACGTTGTGGTGGGAGGAGGAGAACTCAGAAAACACTTTCCTTGTAGCATTTCCTTCTTCTGAAAGCTCTTCACACATAGATCAATGGAAAATGAATCTTTCATCTCAACTTTCTCCAGATCTGATGTTCAGATCTAAGACAGATGTAGTAACATACAGCAAATATTTCAAAGTTGGTTACAATTGAATTTGCTCACCTGACTCATCTGTGTAAAACTGAAGTGTGGCAAATGGACCAAGTCCTTTTATTGTTCTTGCAGCTGCATAAATGCTGTATAATGTGAATGGTAGAAGGTCTTCCAAGATGATAAAATTATTGGTGGTAGAGAATGAGTTATTCCTTTCTGGACCAAATAAATTTAAATCATAACTTATTATAATACCACTTGGCTTAACAGGAGGATCCCATGAAAGCATTACTGAGGTAGTTGAGAGGTTTGAAAATGTTTTGATTATAGGTGCTGATTCTGGAACTACATGAAGAAATAAGAAAAAGAAAACCAAGGATAACCTCAGGAAAATACAAGTTACAATGAAAAGTGTCTTTTAGATATCAATTGAAGTTGTGCTATGACTGGAAAATTCTATTTCATGGTCTCAACACAGAAATGTCTAGCAGTTGTTTGTGTCATTGTATAACAAAAAAGCTTTAAGTAATATGAGAAAAATAAACATAATCTTTTCTGGTTTTCCCGTTCTAGAAAGCTATTTAGTTTTTTTCTTCTACAGTTTCTTAGGAATGAATAAAATATACTTATCTTACCATCTTCATCAGTTCTTATATGCAGACTTAGAGCATGCAGTTCAGAAGATCCTTTATCAGTGGCTGGTGTGATTTTCAGAATGTAATCAGCATATTTCTCCAGATTGTCAAAAACGATGCTTGTGTTGTAAGTAACAAAAGACGATACCTTACTGGTTCCCAGTTGCAATAAACTTAGAGAAACATGAAAGAAGACTAAGCCATTTGGCTGGGATGGTGGAAGCCAGCTTACATTTACAGAAGATGAGGAAATGTTTTGATAGACCAGATTTTCAACAAAACCATCTGGGACTATGAGAGATAATAAGCAAAAAATAAATGCATGTATTATAGCAATAAAGTATTTAAAACTAAAACAGAAATAAACATTCAAAGTATGACTAGTCTGTAAATCTCACTTGTAGTATTTTTTACAACTTTTAAAAGTCATTTATGTTTCACTATCAAAAGCAAAATATTTTGAAGGCATGTATGAACAGCTATCTCCGTTAAATTTGTTTAATAAAAGTCCTAATGATGGTTTAAGACAACATTTGTATTGCTAGTATCTAAAGAAGCAGCTTGTGAACAATGTTCTTATTAAAAGACTCAGATCAAAATGCCTTCTTTGCAAAGAAAAATACTGCAGTATTTACTGGGTTTTTTTTAAAAACTTTGCCATCATAACAGTAAAATAATTTTTAAAGTTAGAGAATTAATAAATAGAAGCACTGATATATACTGAGCATTAAAAAAGTTATTAACTTACTGTCCTGATCTGTATACACGTCTATTATTTCACTGGTTTTGTTTCCATCTCCAAAAGCTGTGCTTGCAGTTAACCATAGAGTATAATGGCTGTATTTTGCCAAGTTATCCAGGACTGCAGACTGGGACATATTACCATTGCTGTCATTACCATAACTTGTGAAATTCTAATTGAAAGAAAATAAGTGTTGCCATTGAAAATGTTATTTATTTACTGATTTCTCTTTCCAGTTTCACATTTAGCCATCACCACCACCAACAGATGATTCACCTTAGTATTCAGGAGACATAAACCTAAGCTTTGACTCCTAGTGAATTCTGATTTTTACTGAAACACTCAAGTAATTTATTGTATAATGTCTTGTTACTCTTTATAAGTACTACAGAGTATGCAATTGGCTCCTTCTCCTGTTTGTATTTATTGACTGCCAATCCACCCTTTTATTAAAGCACATTACATCTGTAATAGTGCAATGTGTTTATCCATGTTGCAAACAACAGACAACAAAATGTATCATCTACTAAGTGCCCATAGATTGATTACATGTCACACATGTGACTTCCTTGCCTGGTATGAACGATGGAAAGCAAAGGACTTTCTGCATAGCAATGTTTTCATGGTAAGCTGGATTTTGTTCACCTCCCTGATGCCCTACCTAGTACACATTCCAGTTATTTGGCCTGCCCACAGTTTTCGGTGTGACATCTTGTTCACACACTCTATCTCCTTAAAATCAAAGCTGGCTTTAAATAAAATGCTTTCCTAAAAAAGAGAGGCTGTGATAGCAGACTTGCTGAAACAGGACAAAGGTGACTGTAACTTTTGCATTTTTAAATTCAGAAATACCACATATAAACACGAGCTTACTAAAACCACAAGCTAAAAAATGGGTTATATTTCTCAACAAAAATTCCTGCTGAAGAAGCCACTGTGATACGCTCTACCACTTGCTTCTGTACTGAGTGCAAGCTTGAGGACTGCCACCGATACATATCAATTTATATAACTAATGTAACACTTCACCAATTTTTTGTTCAGGCAAAATGATTTTTTTTTTTTTTCTGCAGAAAGCAATAGATGATAATCTCATTTATTTACCTGATATTTTTACACCAATATCTGAGGACCTAGTTTCACCTACATTCAGTAGTGCTCACATAACATAAGTAAACAGTTTGGCAATGAAAATGTAAGCCTTTGTTTTGGACACAGAAGAGATGCTGCACAAATTTGTAGTATAAATTTTTACATCCACTCTTATTAACTTATTAAAGCACATTGTTAGGTTTGTCTGAAAGATGAGGTTAGGTGAACATCAGTCAAAATGCAAAGGAATTTCACATTAATATATGACTTTCTTCTAAACATAGATGAAAGCTTACACCATCTTCATGTCTCTAAAGAAGGCTGGGAAGAGCTTTGATTTACATTTGGGTAAGGTAAGAGACAGGAAAAGGTGAATCAAATCCTAAGGTATTTAATTAAACTTTTCAATGCTTAAGCATGGTATAACCTTCTGACCCAGAAGCACCATTTTACTATCCTCCTATTATTATTAGATATTGTAATTATTAATAATTAACTTTTTTTCAGTATCTAAAATTTTTTAAAAGACCTTAACTAATTCTCTGAATTTTCAAGGTAAAAATATCAAAGGCACCACAGCAAGTTTTGTTTCTAGATTTAATAGGAGTTTACTGGTATGAACAGATGAAAATCCAACTGTTAGTTCAAAAAGCATACTTTAACAATTTAGTCAGCTGTCTAGCACTTTAGGGACTCTGTGAACCAATACGAACACTATAACAATGAGCTTTTTGGTGATTCAACAAAAGCTGGTTTAAGTGGTAGTTCCCTGTCTACGAGTAGCCCAAGGACAGGGGATTAAATTAAACTTCTGATATAACAAATAGTAGAAAAGAATGAAACCATAATTAAGAGTAAGGGTGAGCAGGAAGAACTGTGTGGGTACAAACTGAGAAAAGATGGAATTTGCACTAATTGTACCCTGGGTATAGAACACTATAGGAAGTTTTACAATTAACTGCGCCTGCAGATGAAAGCAAACAGCTTGGGATCTTTGGCTACAGCTGAAGAAATTCTTCCTTCTGTCTCTTTCTTCATCCACACATGAAAGAAGTTTTGAAATAGCAAAGTATCAGATTATTAAAAGCAGCTAAGTGTAAGCAATACACACAGGCCATGAAAGTGCCAGCAGAAAGTAGTATCTTCACCTCAGGAAGCATCAGAAATTTCCAGTGGCATAAAGCTGTAACTAGTTGTGTACAGGCAACACAGTGCTGCTGCTCTTCACTGTTAACTTTTTCCCCCTGTTCCGTTTCCTTCTTTAGGTTCATTGCATTACACCGTTGTTTTAGATTATCACATACTTCACTCTGGTAATCAGGTGAGAGTGGTGACAATGTGAGGGGTAATCCAAGCCATCCCTCAAGAAGCATGAATCTACATTGTTCCAGTATTAACCTAAGTGAAGAAGATGTTTCCTTTTTATGTGCAACAATGTATTTTAGGAAAGTTCCTCTTTATCCCTATTTTGCTTATACATGTAAAAGAAAATGACTGATTGTTAACATAACACAATGCTTGCATCCCGTCTGCATCCTGAGGACAGACCAAGCTGAATTTCACTTGGAACTTATCCAGTCATGTTCACTTAGGTTGACTTGAAGTAAAACGGATGGATGTTTGGGGTCTATTGTTCAGTCCCTTCTCTCTAATAAAAATATAAAAGGCTTCAATAAAAGAGTTTTTTCAAGCTAATTATATCAATTATAGATCAGTATTTAGCAATGAGATGATTACTTTCATAGATCCTTTGACTTCTTTCTCATTACTCTGCAGCTACAAATTTCCTGATTTTAACATAATCATAACCAGATTCTCACATATTATTGAACTCCTTAGGCATATTAAATCCTGTGTGTGAAAACAGAGAACCTGAGACAACAGAGTAGGACTAGCTTTAGCATGACTTTAATATCTATTTCAGATTATGACTATATTGGAAGATGTTTATTTGCTTGATATTCTTGAGCATCAGCCAGGATGGATTTTCCAGCATCTAGACGATATGCTTTAAAACTTTTACCTTGGTTGCTATGTCCTAAACAAAGAAGCAGATGAAAGACTACAGAGAATGACTGCCTACAGCAGCATGTCTGAGAAGATGGTGGTCCGAGAAATTTGAAAAGATCATGCTTTTTTAAATTTACCTGTAACATTTCCAAACTGAAAATAAAGTTTGTATAAACATAAGCAGAATGGTGACCTAGATGCAGAGTATTTAGCTAAGGATTATTTTTTTCCAAGCACATGTAATACAAAATTTACCAAGACACCCTGCAGCTATAGGGTTATACTCCTATGTTACAGATAGTTGTAAACTGATGTACACTCATACAGCTTCTAACTTTTTGTATATGCCACAGACCTGCACCTTGCTGGGTGAGTGATACTTTGCTCCATCTTCCCTATCTCATTCCTTTATTTCCAGAGCCCTAAGTACATCCAGAGGGATTTTAGCTCAGTGAAACAGTTTCAGCTTATTTGACTAGAGTGCCACTTTCCTAAAAGCAGGAATACCCAAGTCCATAGTCTTCCTCTAAAACTGCTTCTATTGAGAATTGAATAAATGTAGACACTGGTCATCAGATGGGCTAATTCAGGTATAAATGTTTCTTCAAGGATTTCTTAGGCTAAGAAAAAAGTTACCAATAGTAGTGCACCAACAGTGCACACGGAGTTTGAAGCTCTGAACTGTAGACCTTATTTTAATCTCGTCAGAATGTCAATTCATGGCATGCCTGCACCTAAAACTATGCAGACAGATCCTGGCAACCACACAACTTCGCAGAAGTCGAAGAAGTGCATACACTGAAGTATGACAGCAATTACTCAGTCACAGGTATTTGCAAAATTTGTGAAAACTTTTTTCTAGTCATCTTCAAACACAAGCATACCTCACACTAGACATCTTGAGCATGAGGTTATTCAGTAGAGGAATCTTTTCATGCATTAGTTTCTCCATGAATTTGTATTTCTTTCTTTTCTTCCACATGTATAAAGCTTGTGACCAAAAACCTGCATAGGAAGCTTATTTCTTCTTATTGTATTTCAGTATCATAATATATTCTCAGGAGAATAGAAAAACTAGGTATAAAATTAATACATATGGTGCATAATTAAGGATGAAAGTAGCAACAGAAAAGCCTACAAGGAAATGTGCAGATCACAAAAAAAACTATAAATAACATTTTGCCTTTTATGCTTTAAATGAGGAATCTCAATACCTTTGTTTCAATAAAGTGAACAGTAATTTCATTTGGAGAGTAACGAAAACATGTTATAATAATGTGTTCACTAATTAGACATTATCTTCTTGCTTTCAGTACTGTAAAAACATGCATTAAAAAAGTAAAACCAGAACAGTTACAGAAATGTATTCAAATTGAAAGATTAGACTAAAATAAAACAATCTTAAGGATCTGTAATGAATGCAATGTCTACCTGTGTTCTGTATATATTAGATGCATGTGTATATATACAAACGCATATAAATTTTGAATATATATAGACTGTATACAAGACCTATTTGCTTTAATACTCAGTTAGATGAATGTCCAATGAGAGGCACAATTCCAAGATGTTCTTCTGTCTTTAGTTTAAAAACATATAATGACATATGAAAAAAAACAATATATTTGTAACCCTAAAACTGATTTCATCTTTAATGAGTCATTAGAACACTTTATTAAATTCTATAAAATAAAAATAAAAAAAAAAAAAGAAAAAGCTTACCTGGATGAATATTCCAGAATTATTTTTGAAGTAAACTGAGTAATACAGTACATTTCCATTAGGCTTTTGAGGTGGAGACCAGAATAGCATTACTGATGTGGAAGTAAGGTTCCTGTATACAACGTCCTTTGGCGGATCACTTGGTGCTGGAAGAATGTTAAGTTTAGCATAACTAACTCAAGGTTTTGTACATTTTAGTGCTCAAGAAACATCCTCTATAGGTTTGACAACACCCTATGTTAAATAAATTTCTGATTATGGTATAAAAACTGCTTCTGGAAATGATGAAATAAAATAGGAGATGCAAATAAATACTGAAAACTCATTTTTTTTTTTCATACCTGTTTGTACTTAGCTGCATTTGTGAGCAGTTACTCTTGCAGAATTAGTCCTGTACTCACTGTTTTGGGCACATGGTAAGTCTAATTTGCAGCCATGGAAGTTGACTGAGGCCTCTACATTCTACATGTGCTTACGGGAAAAAAAATTATTTCATGAGAACTAAATTTAAGCATTATTGTCCTTTTGCTAATGATAAACAGAATTTAGGCTCCCAACTCAAGTAGATATTTCAGATACACAAGCCTGGACAGTATAAGTATCTCTGTTTTTTCCTTTTTTAGTCAGCCTGTTAAATACGGAGGAACGACTTTATGCCTTCTTCAGTTGGCCTCTCCTCCTAATAGAATGGCAACATATGGACATATGGTCTTTTTCAGTAACACAGCAATGTAGGAAAATCAAATTCAGTTCCTTAAGTTGATTTAAGAGAATTTAAATCCGTATTTAATAATCAAGTTCGTATAAAATACTAAAATATTAATTGGATGGGGAACTCCACAATCAGTTCCTAAAAATCCTGCCCTAAAAAAGTCAGTTTATGTTTCCACTACAGCTTCCAGAGCAAAGAGAGGGAATACCTATAGCCTGATGATTTAGATAGTATTTTGAGGGATGGCTTGGATGGCTAGTCCTGCCAGTGATTGTGTGTTGGGTAATCAGTTTATCTATGCAGGATGTTTCTGAAATATGCCTGCATACTATCTATTTTGGAATGGATTATAGCAATAGAATTGACAGGAAAACCAGAAACAATAATTAAATTGAATGATTTTCAAAGCACAATATATAGTATGATCCTTTACAAGAGCAATCTACTGTGTTGGAATTATAAAGTCATTAAAATAAAAAAATCACTGTAATCTTACAGACTTCATTATCAAATTAAAATCACTTCAGACTTGTGAGATAGACTCTAAAGTGTATCTTTTGTATTAGAAGTTGTGTCACAGCAAGAAAAAGGAAAGAGCTACTAAAATATATTACAAAATCAATTTATTTCAAAATTTAAAATTAATTTGATCTGAAGTGGCTTGAAGGGAAATGTGACGTTTTGCTCAGTAAATTAACAGACATACCCATTATAACTTTATAGAGCCACAGACATATGTAGAAACAGGCAGACATGCAGACAGGCAGGTAGAATGTCTCTTCTTGACCAGTCAAATGCCACTTCTACTACAGTAGCTTTATTAACTTAAATAATGCTGATAGAAATGTAAACCTGAATTAAATGAAAGAGTCATACCATACATAAGCTTACCTCCTTCAGAAGTTCTGAATGTTATAGTATCACTTTTTATGTTCCCATCTCCAAATCTTGTACTTGCTGTTAGGTAAGCACTATAGTCATAGTTATATTCCAGGTCTGTAAACTGCAATGATGTTTCTGTTACATTAACAATCCTTTTTGACATCTTATTCCTAAAGAAAAAGTTATTTTATTAATTACATCTACATGCCATTTCTGTATGTTTACAACTGTGGCACACAACACAAAGTTGAAAAATGAGGTACTGTGGTAACTACAAATTTTTTGACCTTTAAAAATACTGGGATAACTTTTGTCTTTTATGTTGACAAGCACACTTGTAGTGTTGCGTCACAATAGGGCTCTTAACTTTGCTTTAAACCCCTCCCCACCCAAATCAGAACAGAACCCCCACAGAAATACATTTGTAAATTACATCAGCAAAGACAATGATTACACAAAATTTCAAGGAGAAGCATGTACATCTAGTAACCATTATCAAATGGTTATGTGGTGCTCTTGGGAAGGACACAGTAGGGCATAACTAAACTGTCTCCCTGGACAGGAATAGCGAAATATAAAAAGATTATAGCAAGGAGCATGCCCTACTGTGACTCTGTGAAATTGGTCAGAAGGCTGAAGTTATAAATGGAATAATAGAAGATGATATGGAACAGGAATTAGCTGGTGCTGAGTTAATTCTGGTGGAATGTAGCAGGGGATCAGAATGGAACTCTAGTCAGGTCAAAACCCGCCTCGAAAGACTGTAAGATCTAACATTAATAAAACACTGGTATTAGCATAGGTATGAAATCATTACCAGAAAGTAAAATAAGATACAGAAATAGCTAACCTGAATTCAAAAAGTCTGCTATTCCTCATTAAACTAATTTAATGTTTTATAAACAAAAAAGTAGCAGGAAAAAAAGCTAGCTCCATTCCTGATTTCTGTATGAGTGCGTGCCCTGTATCTTTAATGGGATTTTGTATAAGGATGATAATTTGACAAGTAAAACTGACTATACTGCTCCAGAAGTCACCAAGGAGCTCTTCACAAACAAGAGAAAAAGTTCTAATTCTAAAAAAAATGAGAAATACTGATTCAAAATTAATAGATGGGCTGATTTTCATCCTTTGATCAGTGAACGAATGTCCCATTAGCAAATATCACTGATACTCCTGAAATAAAGTTATATCACTCCTGAAATAAAGTTATATTACTAAACTATTGGAATGAGAAAACATGAGAATGTAAAGACTAAATTCTCCCTATCTCTTTCAGATTTTGAGTGGAATGTCTCTTGACATGAGAAATGCTCTCGGTAACAAAGAAGGTACACTACATTTTTCCCAAACTTCTGACATTTTGAATAATCAGTAAAGAAATACAAAAGGTTGCTACTGCTGTTATCAAATTCTATAAAAAGAAAAGACATATTTTCTTGGATCTCTGCCTAACATATTCTTAGTATGGAAAAACATTGCTGGTTATAATTTAAGTAAGAAGAAAATCCACAGCTTACTGCTGCAAACATTTCTGCCCTGAGTAATTGCATTCTTATAACATCTTATTTTCCAAAAAACATTCCCAAAAGCAGGCACAGTTAGGAAGAACAGGATAATGCCAAAAGGCAACAGCTATGTGCAAGTTCAGCAATTTTGTTAATATGCCATTAATCCCCTAGAACTGCAGACTCAGGGAGTATGAATATTGTAGACTTAAGGCACATAGGATATTGCTTTGCTACCTGCTAGCACCCAAAAGTACCCTGTCCCGTGAGAAATGCTTTGAAAGATAATAACAATGAAAACATTACAGATATTACCCTTTCTATGCTAGTAGTTGTTGATTCTAGTTCCAAATACATTAAAGAAAGGTTATCAAATTCTCTATAGCTGTTCCAGTATATTTAAGGGAAGGAACATTTATTTAATGTATGTATTAAATTTCTTCTTTCTGCCTTATTGAGAAGCTCTGGGATCAGTAATCTCCCCCAGAATCTATCAAATGCCTCCCAAATGCAACAACTATGGCATGGCAGTTTATCTTGTCCAATTTCACACTGGAATGCACTTTATGTTAAATACTTAAAATTTCCCTCTTCTCCCTTCCTCACTCCTTCTCCCCCTCAGAAAGACTTCAACCAAATTCTGAGGAAGGACTGAAGTTGTGGCCTGTTTGAAGGCAATGGGAGTTTTTGTCCACTGTCCTTGCCTCAAGATGATACCTAATACCTCTCTAATTTTAGATATGGCACAGTAAGGACAGATAAAACAGAGCAAGGAGAATGTGGAAAGAAAAAGGACAAGGCTTACTGCAAAATGTTGTGTGGTTGCTTGCTTTATATATTTAGAAAGACAGCTCAACAGTTTCAAAAAATAATTCTCACTAACTCATTTGTCATAAGAACAAAAGCAATAAGCTTTATGGCAATATAAGGACGAGAACTTGTATAAACTCAAGTCTTTGAACACAGCTTGTATTAAAACCATAATCCTTATTGTGAATTAACCCTTTCTTAGCCAGAGGATAGTCTTTAATTTAGTGTGGTTTGTTTTTGTAGTTAAAGAGCACCAGACCTTGCCAATACAGAAGCAACAAGCCAAGCCTAATTTAACTTTCCTGGAAAGAATAGCTCACTCCCATTCCCTTTATCACAACTTCACTTAACCAGCAGCTATAAGTAAAAAAATTAAATCAGTAGGAACTGAGGCCAAACCCTACCCTGAAACTGTCAAGTAACGTTAAAATAATATATGTAAGCTCAATAGTTGTGTGCTTATAACAACTACTGATTTGCACACCTGGTTCACATCTCAGAAGGTGCACATTAGCATTTGCTTCCTGCACCTTTGTAGTAGCAATAAAATACTGCAGATAAATGCAGTATATTAAAAGTGACCATGAACAAAATCTTCTCTCTCCCAGCAAAAGTTACACAGAACCTTAAAGACATACCACATCACTACACCAAATTAAGTTATGCAGAGAGTAGGACAGAAACTGCAAGTTTTAAAGTGGGAAAACTTTCAAAGGTGAAAAACATACAGGAGGAATGACAGAAAAAAAAAAGAGAAAAAGAAAGGATAGACAGGAAAAAAAAAAACAACCAAATGACACAGTAATACCCCCCCTCCTCTTTTTAAAAGTCTTTTTCTATGAATGTCATAAGTATAGAATGCAATAGTAGACATAACTGATGGCAATACAAAGACTGTTAATATTGCTCTTGCATGCTTTCTACAAAAGGAAGTAGTATTTTTTCTATTTTCGGACTATTTCAAATCTCCTTGACAATTTAGCATAGGCATGTGTCCTGCCTTAAAGTGGACCTAATCAGAATATAAGGAAAATAGCCACCATGCTCTAATTTAAATATTAATTAATTTACCATACTATAAACTTTAGAAAAAAACATTGGAAATTCTTACCAAAATTTTAATACCACAATTTTCAGCTACTACATTATATCCGAATTTGTACATACAGAAGGCGAGTATTTTAAGTGCTGGATGAATATTTGTTTTCCGAACATGTTTAATCAACACATTGTGTAAGAAAAACCTAACATTCCTGATAGGTTACAGATTAATATTTATCCTCAGAACTACTTCCAGAAAATCTTACCAGACATAAACTGTGTAATAGAGGATAATTCCATTTGGCTCCAGCGGAGGTTTCCATGACAACTTCACAATGACACCCGACAACTGTTTTACGGAGAGGGATTCTGGAGGAGAACTTGGAGCTATAAAATGAGAGAACAGGACACAACATCTTGTTAAACAGCTAAGATCGATGGGATGCACAGCACCCTTAAATGGGTTTTTAATTATTTGTGATGGAAAGTGAACTTTGTATGACACCGGTATACTACCCATCAACTACTGTTAAAGCACAGCTTCTTTTCCGTTTTTGTGACAGATGATAAAAGAAGATTTTGCATGGTGGTGTTAGAACATCTGTTTCTGTGATTCAATGGAAAAAGTACTTCATGAGAAAACAGAGCAACGGGTAGGTCACAGAGATTCACCTACTGTCCAAATACATTGCTGTAATTTTTTTCCCCCTTCTAATAAAAGCAAGAGCTTTATAGGTATGAACACATGTAAAAATCAGCAAATAGTCCCCCTGAGGAAAAAGAGGTGTTGTAAAGAATTATACAAAGCACCAAAAAGTGGGAAAATGATTATGCATGACATTGAGAGATTATAAAAATGGGGCTTGCTAGGCTGTGGTCAAATCTATTAACTCCATCAAATAAGGACCACATCCACACAATTAACATGTCACAAGGGAAAATATAAAGACAGTCATTGACTGAGATCCTTAAAATTCATTTTAAGATGAACTCTACACAATACCATATCACAACGGTGTAGGGAAATAATGTAAGAAAACGAAAACATTAGACCATGTTTGATTTAATTCTGAAGTTCATATAAATACCGCTGAGGAAAAATGTACTTGTGTATGTGTTAAGAGATATACCTTTGTATTAGCATGTTATAGAGAAGTAAATCTTCATCTAGATCCACAGATACATATATCACTATGAAGTAATATTAGAATTACTTTTGTTTTTCTCAAATTAAACCAAAGAGCATCATGCACTAAAAATTCAGGTCATAGCTGTAGTCATGCATGAAAATTGAGAATATGAGCACAGCTATTAGCAAATCTATGAAACATTTGGTCTGAACCTTGGAACACTGTGTTCCTGTGAATAAAGAACATGTGGTGTATTATAAATATTGTTTTTCAGTTGTTGTTCCATCTTTCACTATTTCAAAAGTTGGCATAAAGGTTTCAGAACTCTACACTTAAGAAAAAAAAAGTATTTTTTAAGAACAAAGGTTCACTGAATTCAGTGAATGTCTGTATTTACTAGCGAAAAATGTTGACAGCTGTATTTAGTGTTTTACTTGTTATATTATCCTCAGTGGCTATATAATAAAAGATCTGTCACACTATGAATGTCAAGTCTTTTTGGAATGTCTAGTTCATGCTACAGTTCTTATTCAGTGAATATTTTTGCTGAAGAACAGAATCTACATTCTTCTAAATAAGAATACTCTATGCAAAATATGTGTTTATCCAAATTTGCTGTTCCCAGTGTGCTCCAGCAATGCTACTCTTGAGCAAAGGTTTATTACTGACAGTATGAATATAAGCCCATCAACACCTTAGAGATTTGCAAAGTTCCATCACCATCAAAAGCTGGATCTTAGGCAAGTCAGTGCTCCCTAAGACATGAAAAGAGACTTAATTGAGGAATGGCTAGTGGGATATTTGTGTAGATGCTGCTTTAGGCTACGTTCCCAGAGACTTCCTCCCATCCCATGAAGAGGGACAGGCAGACTCCTCCAAAATCTGAGTCACAGAACCTAAGCTAAGATTCTGCTTTGAATTTATTTCAGGTTTCCACCTTCAGAAACAATAGAGGGGACCAATGATAACTTTCTACAACTAAATTGGGTACTGAAAGTACAAATATAATTTTAAAGTTCCTCTGAAGATTCATGACCTACTGTACTAATTAGCCGGGATGCAATGTCTGTGTTCTACCTGCACAGTGCAGAACACTCTCCTGCTCAATTTGGAAATCCAGCGCTACAGATAATGGACTTTGAGCATTTTCATAATATTAATAATTCTACATCTACACATATGTATCTCCACATCTATCTGTTTAGAAGAATCCACAAATCTCCAAACAGAAGAACCAGAAATGTCCCTGGACTGTTCAAATTGCCTTTTGGTGGTTTTCCCTTTCTCCAGCTCTTACACATCTGCAGAATCAAACACAGTATTTGATCATCTGGTGTATTAAAATAACATTAGTGATTTAAGATTCTTCAAATTAACAAGATATTGGTAAGACCAAAATGTTCATGCATATGAATCATGCATTTCACATAGCTTGTACTCATAAAAACATTAAATAACCAACAGATAGATAGACAGACAAACAGATAGATTAGATAGATGATAAATAGATAAACAGATAGATAGATAAAGTTTGTGTGTAGACAGTATAGATATCAATACAGAGATATAATTGCAAAAAAAAGTATGTAAAACCAAAACATATCTGACATGAAGTGCAAGATTAGTTTAGGACACCAGGCAGATGATGATACATTGCAACTTCTGTTCTGACTTACCATCTTCATCAGTGAGTATATGCAGAGGTGAACTACGAAGGCCCTCCCCCACTGTGGTACTAGCAGACACTTGTACAGTATATTCTGAATATTTCTTTAAACCTAAATAAAGAAGAAGAATTCGATAAAACAACCATCCACTGGGCCAAATTAGGTTTTTGAACAGAGCATAGGTAGTTCTTATGTTCTCATTAGGACCATAATTTACACTGATTTGCATCTTTAGAGACTGAAATATGCATTAACAAAACTTGAACACAAAGTATTCTGCATGAAGAAGAAGGGGTAAACCCTTAACAGTTCATACTTTTTATTGCTAGAATGTTTTACAGTTTGCTCTTGGCTTTACTCTGAAAATCTGCGGGTTAAGGAACTGAGTTCCCAGCATTAACTGCTGTGTCATGCCTCAGTAATAACGACAGAACATAGAAAAAAATGTAAAGGTGAGTGAAAAGGGAAGGATTTCTTTCTATCCAGAATAAAAATAGGAAAACATACATAGGTGATTTGAGTGTTTACTTTGGTATGACAGATACGCAAAGAAATCTACTGAAGTTCCTTGTATTTTAAGCACCTAAGATACAACAAAATTTATATTATACTAAAACATTTGTGCTCCATTTCACCATATTATGGCACGTCACAACAAGCTATTTCTCAGGACAAGTAACATGTAACTTTATATAAGGACAAGAAGAATGATATCCAACCAGTGAAATAACTGATCTGCATCAGCCTGTTGATCCCTTCTCAGAACAAGTTCCACATCATTATATACTAGCCTGTAATACGTAGTGTCACAAGAGTAGTGTTTATGATTCTTTGTTCAGTTCCATTAGTCCTCTTGAGATATATTGTGTAGGTCTGTATAATTCCATTTGGAACAGATGGTGGAAAAAATGATAATTCAATTTCCATGGATGAGATGTTCCTATAGGTTATATTTTCTGGTGCAGAATCAGGAACTAGAAGACAAAATTTAGACTCATTGATTTGTTAAGCATTTCTTTAAACCAATTTAAGCCAGTGCTTGGCTGTGGACCCACTGACCTAGACCCTGACTTTCATACTGATGATGCAGCCTGACCTCAGGTTGGCCTCAACACTACAGACCTGCTCAGCTGTCACTGGGCTGCATCTGACTTGGTATTACTGAACCTCCTAACTCACTTTCCTGGCTTGACCTCAGAGCTGCTTCATCCATGTGGAGTTTGGCAATCTGAACTCTGGGCTACTCTGGCTGCCACCCCTAAACCTGCCCTGCACCCTTCACTGGGGGTTGGTGGAACAAGCCCTGGCTAGCGAGGACCTTGGCTTACTGGCGCAGAGGTGTTCTTGGCTTTTGGCTCCCCATCCCTTACAAAGCAGCTGGCCCTTGCTCTGTCATGACAATTGGGTTTTGTGTGCATGTGTCTGCCTGTCCCAAAACAAATATACAAGTGTGTTTTCCATTATCCAAAATTGTATTGACAGTATACTATATATTATTCCAGAAAATCATAATCATACAGTGGCAGCACAATTTGCCTGGAAGGTCAAGTAAGCCATGGAGATAGTTTTAGGATGCCCTAAACATTCTTATAAATGTACTAACATTTGATGAAACTCTGCATTGAAGAGACTAAATAATTTCTGGTTACACAATATCCAGAAAGGGTATAAATGCCATGACAGGCAATGAAATCAGCCTACAATTCTGCTTAATTTCATGGTAGAATAGTAATAGAGAACTCCCAAGAGCTCTTCAAACACACCAGCCTATTAATAGGCTGCATTTCACTCAAAATGCTCTATTCTCCATATCCTTCCCTAGTTTTATTCTTGTCGTCTCACAAAATATTTTTTGCAGCTTCTCAAGCTTCTCATCTCTATCACAGGCAGCTGGGATTCAAATTTTTGTTCCGAGCATCAGTGGAGTTAGGCGCTGAGAAAGAACTAACTGCGTTAGAATACAAATTAGACAAAAGATGGATGTCTAAGTTAAAGAGGATAATAAAGAAGGTTACATCTAAGAATATTGTATCATTTGGACAAGTGACTACATACCTATGTACACATACCAAAATAGTCCTCAAAAGTAGTACAATCTCTTGGCAGAGATAGCTTAGTGTTCCTATTATGACTACTGTTTCATGCAATCTATTGTTTCATGCAATCTAAAAACTGGGTGTTTGCATCTCTGTTCCTTAAGGGCTTGAGTGGTTAGGCAGGCCTAGACTGGGACTACTTCACACAGGATAAATCAAAGTTCATTTCAGAAACAAAGAAGAGAAAGGGCTCACCATGATTCCACTATATCTTAACAACCAGGGAGCATCTCTCTACATTTTCCAAGAGACAGCAGTATGTACCTGTCTTTCCTTACTGAGAAAAATGTGATAAACAGCATGTTTAGTCCCAGTGCTAGCTCTAGGTAACGACAAAGAAGGCTACTGTCTGAGGTAGCAAATTGGTGAAGATGGTACTAGCATCCCCCCAAATGATTGTCATCATACCGTTGCTACCTGGATATGGCTGAGTCCTAAAGGAGACTAACCTTCCCATCTGTCTCCCCAGCCACCTTTCAGTCCTGATTCTATAGCTTAACCCAGACATCTATTCCTCCATGTAGACCGTTATCCTCAGCTTTTTCTCCAGTACCTCTGCTGTTTAGTTCCACCAAAAATGTAATGAACTTCTGTTCATACTTTATAACCCTTTCCCTTGTCCTACCTTACAGATACTTATTTATTCAAGTCTCTTCCTGTGCCTTGCTGCACCTCTTTAATGCTCATTCTTGCCAATCCTCACTTTCAAATTTACTTTGTTTCCTTGGAAAAACTTCATCCACTCTAATTCTCTGTTACCTGGTTTTGTCTGTATCTTCTCAAAATTATTTCAGAGAGACAATTTTTCCTGCTACAAAACAGCACTTACCTGTGAATTTTCATTTTTTTAACCATCATGATTTAATTCTTATAAAATTTCAATTAATAACTTGAACTACAAATTATACTTATTCTTTGAAATCCCTCCCTTCCTACAAAAAAAAAATATTTTCTTGACAAGAAATCTCCAAGGACAAATAGTAAAATAAATTAAGTCCATCAGGCATACCACTTCCTGCTGTTTTTAATTCATAAGCTTCCTTATCATTTATTTCCTTATTTTTGCTTGTATATAAAAGAGAAAACATGGTTCAAAGTTACTGCTTTGCAAAGCTTTTAAAATTAAGTAACTGATGAGATTCAGAGCAGCTCTGAGGAGAAGGATTTGGGGGTGTTGGTAGATGAGAGAATGAACATGAGCCGGCAGTGTGCTCTTGCTGCCCAGAAAGCCAACCATATCCTGGGCTGCATCAAAAGGAGCGTGACCAGCAGATCGAGGATGGTGATCCTGCCCCTCTACTCTGCTCTTGTGAGACCTCACTTGGAATATTGTGTGCAGTTCTGGTGCCCTCAGCATAAAAAGGACATGGAACTGTTGGAACAGGTCCAGAGGAGGGCCACGAGGTTGATTAGGGGACTGGAGCACCTTCCCTATGAAGATAGAATGATAACAGTTGGGGCGGTTCATCCTGGAGAAGAGAAGGCTGTGTGGAGACCTCATAGCAGCCTTCCAGTACCTGAAGGGGGCCTATAGGGATGCTGGGGAGGGACTCTTCATGAGGGACTGTAGTGAGAAGACAAGGGGTAATGGGTTCAAACTTAAAAGGGAAAGTTTAGATTGGATCTGAGGAAGAAATTTTTTACTGTAAGGGTGGTGATGCAGTAGAATGGGCTGCCCAGAGAAGTTGTGAATGCTCCATCATTTATGGTGTTCAAGGCCGGGTTGGACATAGCCTTGGGTGGCATGGTTTAGCGTGAGGTGTCCCTGCCCATGGCAGGGGGGTTGAAAGTAGATGATCTTAAGGTCCTTTCCAGCCCTAACTATTCTATGATTCTATGATTCCATGATCTTCTGGGCAGGAAAGATCATAAAGGAATTAATTCTGGAAATTATTTTTTTTTTTTAAATATATACTCACCAGTTTCAGAAGTTCTCACCAGAAGTGGGAAAGATGACTGATTCCCATGTCCAAGTCTAGTGAATGCCCTCACAGAGATGTTGTAGAGGGTATATGGCTTCATTTCACTTAATGATATACTTGTAAATGAGGCATTTTTGATAAATACATCATTGGAATCACTGTACAGAACTTCATAGTGAGTTATGAGACCATTAGGTTGCTCAGGTGGTAACCATCTAAGATTTATTTCTGTTGCAGTTACATTTATTAACTGTACATTTTGGGGTGGGGAGTCTGGTTCTGCAATACAGAAATCAAAGAGAAAAAAAAAACTCTGAGACTTTCAATTAATTGAATATAGAACTGATCTCATAAACCTACTGGATCTTAACACTTAGATTAGCTAACTGGGTTACTTCTTTTGCTACCATTTTGCTACCTACTCACTCTCCTCAAAACTTTAGCACTTTTTAACTCAGTTAATTTTAGAATGTCTTATTTTCCATTCGTAAAATCAGGCATCTTTTTGAATCTCAGACATTTCAGCTTTCCCGGAATTTCTTTTCTAAACCACTTATAAATCTACCCAAAACTTGCATTTATTAAAAAATAACCTCTTTTATCTACTGTTCTCATACAAACTGATCCCCCAAATTTCCTCAAATTCAGGTTCATGAAATTTAACTGAATGCCATCTTATTGCTTTCTTCTTAAGTAACCACCCATTCATTTCACAACCAACCACTGAAGGAAAAAGGGACTGTGTGCACTGTAACTAAATTCCCTTTAGTTTACTGATACAGTTGCTAATTGATGACCATGAAGACCTCAGTGCAAATCTCACATGCCCTGGTGTGAAGGTCATGCACAAAACAAGTCCAGCTCCGGGGTAATGTGTTGGCTAAATCTCCTGCCAACATATGAGTTCATGTGACTCCAGTGAGCTAATAATGCATGGAAGTGTTGAAGGAGTGAGTGGGCCTGACTTATGAAGAAAATAAACTTTGAATGTCAACCTTGATTCCTTTGAAGGCTTCATCACTTCACCTCTGAAATATCCTGCCTATAAAATTTAATAAAATGTACTAAGAACCCAGGATTATGAGATCCAGTCTATGTATGAATACCTATAACCCAGGTATTTCAGAATTTATCATACTATTTTTGTCTCACAACAAAAGGTCTCACAAACAACTTTCATCCCTGATTTCTGAGCCCATGAATGAAAAGTGTTAACTGTAACAGATCACACTCTCTGGATGATAAGACTGCCCACATGGATATTTCCCACACCAAGAAGCTTAATTTTCAATTTAAAAGCATTTTGCAGTTTATCTGGCATGGTAAAGTATTTAAATATAACAGCTCAAGGTCTTTCATCCTAACATAAGTCATCTAAGACAGGTGTAGTTAATCTTTTATTTGGAGGTATCTCTCTTTTCAAGACTCAAATTGTCATTTGTAGGTTGGTTAAAGTTAGAAAACATCAATCTCAACCTGAACGATCTCAGAAGAAAAGAGAGTTACACACAGCCTTATAAAAGGTAGGAATTATTGGGGAGGTTTCTCAATAGTTTCCTCAAGGCTTCCACGCATCTCTTACCAATGGATGAACTGTTGGCCCTAAACTCCACTCTGAAGAAATTTCTGTAATGCTTAAAGGCAAGGAATTGTAAACTTTCAGAGAAAAAGATATTTATATAAGTAATTATCTGATCTTGCCATACGCTTTTCCTCTCCAAACTACTAATGGCACAGATGCATGCAACCTTTAAAAAAAATTATGAGCACTAAGTTTCACTGTTTGATATTCTGGTTAGTCATTCAGATCATCTAAGGTTCTTAAATCGCCATGATTTTTAATCCTGTAATCTTTTTCTCTCCTTTATTATCACTTAATTGTTTTTCCTGTACTGTAGCATATTTACCAATATGAGAGACAAATGACAACTGGACAGTTATCTTCTTTATTACTTTGACAAAAACTAGAAGTAATTTTGCTGAAACCAGTGAAAATATAAACTTGATAGAAATGAGAAAACATTAAGGTTTAATACTCATGACATTGCCCTGAAAATCAAATTCCCATGTCCTCTTTGCAGATGCCAATGGTAACTCCAGCTACTGACCCAGTGTCTTCATGGGTGAGGACTGCCATGCAAGTAAGCAAGCAAGCAAGCAAGGAAGATCCAGAAATCTTCACAAAGCAATATTATACCCTAAATAAAAACTACTGATTAGTCTTAAAATTAATAAAGTCCCAAACCTGCACAAACTCAACTGCATATAATATCATTCACTGTAAAAACCTTTCTTCCTTTTATCTATCAGAGTTGAAATTAGTGGAGTGGTGTTCATGCTACAGCTTTCATCATTATTTCTAGCACTTAAAAATGATCTGAGTGAAATCACTGACTGTCAGAAGATTAATAATTTCAACAAACACTGATTTTATTCATACACTTTCTTCCCCTCCTTATGTATATGCCCAGTCACCTGAGAAATGCAAACTTCCAATACAGAAATCAAATCATCATTGCAAACAATGTATTTACCGTCTTCAGGGGTTCTCACAAAAACATCATTCTCTTCAGACAAAGCACTTTCTCCAATTGTGGTAGAAGCTGCAACTCTCATTTTATAATTTGTGTATTTTTTTAAACCTAAAAAGATTTAAAAAAAAAACTTGACTTCAGACTTCTTAAACATATTTTTTTCCTCATAGCTACTTATAAAATTATAAATAAAAATGGTTACTGTTCTAAGAGGTTTTGATCACATCTGTCACCAAAAAGACAGAATACGTAGAATACCATTTATTTAGGGAAGGCCAAACAAGCATTCAGTCAAATCAACAGATTTTGAGAGCTGTTAACCAACTGCAAAACTGAAACTTTATGACTTATTTGTCAAAACAAAGGATGTTTATGTGAACGTCAAAATATGCATAATACAGATTAGAATTAATACATAACTGAAACCCATAAGGAATGCATGTTCTTCAATTGCTATCAAAATTATCACCTTAGAAGAAGAAAATTATTATTAATGTCAGATGAATGCCGTAAAAAAATCAAGTCTGAAAAAGAATTTACAATTTAGGAATATTTTCCTATGTGAAAGAAGAGGCTGAGGAAAAAATTCCAACAAGAAATCCATTTCACAAATTACTACTCAGTATATTTCAGAAATTCCTACTTGGCACATTTCACAAATTACTGCTTAAATTACCTTGCCTTCTTCTCCCATTTCACATTCCCTACATACCCCTCCACAGTAGACAAACCTCTCAGTAGTGACCCTACCTTGCTTTTACATGCAGTTGTAGTGAGTGTGTGTATGTGCCTGAGCATGGATGGGGGAGATCTGATCTCCTTGCAAATGGCTATATTACATAACACTGAAAAAAAATATTTTGTATAAAGCATTTGCAAGTATTATTTTTATTTTTTTCATGAAATGACACTGTACCTGTCATAAGTAAGCTGTTGTTCAAAGTTGTCATGTGGAATGCTCTTTTTGTACTCAGTTCCATAGCATAAACAGTATAATGAATGATCTTCCCATTCGGACTTGCTGGAGGATCCCAACACAGCAAAATAGAGGAGGAGCTAATATTCTTGTACGATATATTTTGTACTGAGCTTGGAACTGAAACAAAACCAGGATAAGTTATTAAATTATTAATAATTTATTAAATCACTTATTAAAATAAAAGTTCATTAAAAAAGTTACTTAGGATAATTTTGATAGTAGTAGAGTTACAACATTTCACCTTGTTCATGTGTCCTGACCATAAGAACTGACGGTGGTCCTTCTCCAACAGCAGTGAAAGCAGACACACTGATCGTATAGTCTGTGAAAGGTATGAGGCCTTTTACAACATAGGACAGTTCTTCAGCCAAAATGTTATCTGTGATTAAATGAAGATAAATAGTTACTTATTCATAAACTGATCTTTTTCTTTTGCATTCTAAACTCACTTTGATACAGCACCCTGGAACTGCTTTACTCCTAAAGATTTAACTTTCATGGCAATTAGAAAAACATAAAGAAAAGTTTACACTTCACCTCTTTAACACAATCAAGGAGAGGCTATTATAGGTCCATTTTCATGTGTACAAGAAACAGACTGACCTAGGTAAAAGAATGAGCAAGCAAGAACTAAACCCATGAGGCTTATACTTGGCTGTTTCTGAAAACATGAGAGAAATCCTCTAGGAACCCTCAAATCCCCCTTTTCCCCAGGGTGGGGAAAGGACAGGATGTATATGGCCTAGTCTTTCCAGTGACTTCAGAACCATGGCTTCTAAATTAATCTAAGATGATGGAGATTTAGTTTTGGGGGTTTGTTGTTTTTTGTTTTTTGTGATGGAGATTTAGTTTTGGGGGTTTGTTGTTTTTTGGGTTTTTTTTTTTTTTAATTGAGAAAGACAGATTCCCTCACCCAGAGATGCTGCAATAACTAGAGAAGGCTCCTCTAATGGGTCCCTTCACACTGTTTTTAGCAAAAGAGTTGTGGTCAGCAGAATGAAGAAGTCATACATGCCCACAAAGATGTTCTGGTGTATCTGCAATGGCGTTTGAAGTCACCTGCAATCTAACTGTGGTAGTCAAAATCATCTCTTACAAAGCAGCCATTATGCCACTGCAACATGAATGTGTGGGTACTTTGCATATCTTAAGTATCAGTTTCAGAGTTTTGTGAGACCAGCATTAAAAGGAAGGCAACTGAAAATCAGCAGACCCTGTTGAAAATTTGACTGGCAACAGCTTCAACTACTATAGGAACGACTATAAAATAATACTCGTGTTAGATTACAGCAGACACTGAAATCAATTTTTCAGCAATACAGACATCTTTTAGGAACTCAATACCTCAAACTGCATGAGGCTGTAAAAAGATCTGCATTTAAAGCACTGTACTTTTTTTTTTTTTACATGACAAAGATTCTCCAGGATTAATATAGCACAGAAAAGATCCACTGTGGTATAAACTAATGGATTAAATTTTAGGTTTAGTTACTGGTGTACATGGAGGAATTTAGTGACGTTAATAAAAGAGAATCAAAAAATAAAAACTTGACTTTCTCCCCACCATTCAAAACTCACTGTAAAAATTCAGAACGGAATGTTAAGTCCCTGCCTGTCAGCTGAGGCCTGCTTAATGATTTGTAAATATCCATTCATGGTAAAGACACACTTGTCCATTGATAATACAGAACAAGTGTACACACTAATGACATCACCATGTCATGGGGTCATGTCCACCTGTTTGTCACCCATATAGAAAAGTTGTAACTTTCTGACCTATTTACCTTCACTGACATTTGAAAACCTATTAGTCAAAAGGCTTACAGAAATCAAGGTCTCTGAAGGGCTTGGAGATATGTTAATCCCTGACAATCACACCTGCTTTGGCAACTGTAATAACTGATTGTCTATGCAGCTTGGCTGATGGCTTTCGGGTCCTCCTTTCACTAGGAAGAAGGTCAGCTGGGTGACAAGGGGCTAGTTCCTGCCTGTGTGGCATTTCCATTTGGTGCAGAAGGTTTTTGGTGGTAAGAATGTCTGACTCCAACAAATGACCCATTTATCATTTGCTTGAACCATGTGCTAAAGATCAAATCTGGGACAGTGATGGGGGTCCTTCAGAACAAAGCAGCAGGTAGAAAAATACCCTAAAATATCTTACCCAAAGCAGAATGTAATTCTGCAGCTTCATTTATAGCAGGCAAATTATCACCAGATACGCTTGTAAAAGTGACTGGGGATGCTGTCTGAATGCTGGAAAACATTTCAGCTGATCCCTCATATAATTCATTGGCTCCTTCCATTGAATTCCAAGTGGAAGAAGGTTTGATGCTTTCATTTATCATGTATGGTTCCAAAGAATCCACCAAATACTAAAAATTAGAAAGGTAAGAATGAATTGCAATCACTGTTATTACTAAAGTGTTTAATTAAATTTATGTATAACAGAGAAGTAGTGTTTGTATATTTGTGCAAATATATATACACATTATATAAATATTGGCATACAAACATTACAACAATTATTCACTTTGCAAAACATAGTATTTCTCGTGAAAAATCTCAGCTGACAGTGGCCTACAACCCTTTATTCATTTTTATTGTTTAATCCAACACTTTTTTTTTTCTTAAACTATGTTTTTTTTTATAGTAAAGTGGCAACTTTAGAGCAAGGCCTTTAACTTTAATGCTCTATCCTTCGAGTCATGTTGAATAAATGTTTTCGAGCTCCGGAAATTCCATTTGTGCTAAGCATGTTCTGAAACAGGGTTGCAGGCATTGAAAACAACAGGGCTTCAGACACCTCTAATAGGCAAATATAAGGGAGAAGGAAAATAAGTGAATATATATGTGAAAAGAAAGAGCATCCACAGGACAGAAGGGGTAAAAACCAAATGTTGGAAAAGGATGCAGTAGATGTAAGGTGAACAAAACTTACAAAGAGAGGAAAAACAAAAACAGAAAAGAGAGGCTAGAGCATAGGTACAAAATGGTGTGTAAGCACTAGATCATTATGCCCCTTCAGAATCTGGGACCAAATCCAGGACTCCAGTGTCTCTAAATTGTTCTGCTGTCATCTGTGAACACTCCCCACTCACACATATGGCCCACTTCACTGCCAGAAAAAGATGCTTTTATGGTGATGTAACTAATTCACATTAGCTCTTTCTCTACAGACTCTGGGTGGAGAGAGGGCAAAGCAGCTTTTTTACTGCTTTAACTAGGGTAGGATTAACCATAGGCAGAGATATAGCATCAATCTCACCTAAGTACCAATAGGTAAAAGCTATATATGCATTATCTTCACCAACATTTTATAGCGAAATAATGAACCACATGGAAATACTTTTTGCTTCAGAGGCTTTTCCAAGCATAAGACAACAGATTTTTACTGCTACTAGTTACTGAGTACCATTAGCACTGTGGATCTGACAGTAGCTGCTCTGAGTTTTTGTCAATGTGATTATAAATAATGTTTATTATGACTTGGTTTTTAATTAAAAAAGTGTATTCAATAAACTGTAATAAAGCCACAATGATGCTACACTAAGAACTCAAACATTAGGAAATCCCATCATTAAAACAGCGCTGTGCAGACAAGTTTCATCTTTTTTGTGTCTGTACTATGATATGATCTTTAATTACAGCTACATACTTTCATTTTCCAGGGATGCCTGCCTGGTTTAATGAGTGGATCCTTACCCCTATTTTTTCTTCCCCTTACTCCTTATTGAATGTTTGGCTCCAGGGCTTTATTTAATATATATCATTCAACTTGAAAGCAAACTCCTTCATTGTGCTCTACAACAAAAATGTAGGTACTGTGTCAGATTCAGAGAAAGACATCGTCTAAAAAAAGGGAATTATGTACACTTTGGGCACTTATGCTCAAAATTCAGACCAAAAAGCCCTACCTCAGAAGGCACTCAATGCTGAGCTGAAAGTGCTAAGAGTCTACAGTTCTGTGATGCATGTTCGGAGCTACGCCATCTAAGCATGTAGAGCACATCAGCACCCTAAATCCAATAGCTAGACTGACTGACAGCATAAATTCTGTAAATTATTTGATCCAGTAGATGTGTACGGATATACTTAGCATACAGCCACAGCATGGAGTTCAGCATGTAGCATCAGACATGTAAATTCAAGGATACAAATAGGGGCAGAAAGTAGAGGGGTGTTTGCCTTTCAAGCAGAACACTTAACCAGCCTTGGGAGATTTCTGTTGAATCCATTTCCCCATAGGGTTCACACTGACATCTTCTAGGAGTCCGCTTGAGTGGCTATGAATCAACCTAGGCACCTGAATTTGTAATTTCACTATTAGATTATCCTATACTGCAAAGAACTCAAGGGCTAGAAAGGATATGACTGTAGATATGGCTTCCTGCCTTCAGCAGCTACAAGAGTCTGGATCATTCTACGAGAATTATTTGTTGTTTTCATGTTGTTGAAACAGTATTAATGAAACCCAGCCAGAGAAAGAGGGTGGGTTTAGGACAGTGGCATTTAAAAGCATTGATAACTCATCTATGGTGGCTAATTCCACATTCTGTACCTATCAGATAAGGCAGAGGAACAAATTTAATCTAGCAAAGAAATCCATATTTAAAGAAGAAAAAAAATACCTTATTTTTTCCTTCAAGAATAGTGTTTTCCAGAGTCACCTCAGTTTCCTGCATGTCTACCTTAACCCTGTACTGGGTAATGATTCCATTTGGTTGTTGTGGCTTCCTCCAAACAATTTTTATATATGTGGCTTCCACATCTGCTAGATGTAAATCTGATACAGCACCTGGGACTAAATGTTCGAGAAGAAACTTGGTTTCATTAAGCATCTGTAATTATTACAAGGTCTTCCAGCACTGTGTGCAAAGTAAAATAGGCATTTAATCAAATTTTGCACCCTTATCTCTTTGTTTGCTCCTATGCAGGTAGAGAGTTACTTTGAATGGCTTCTTAGGTAACAAGTTACAGTTCTAAAAACATGCACACAGGTTTTTTTGACATATAAGTATGAATATGGCCAGATCCTAAGATGATATTAATCAGGAAGTCAATGCATTGGAAGCAAGTAGACCTTTGCTGCTTGCTGTATGGAATCTCAAGTATGTTGAAATTGAAAGCTCAGTCGTAAATTCATCAAAACCACAGAAAAATGAAGTAAAAAGCTGGGTGAAAAAAAAAGTGACATCTTTTATCTCAATATCTTCTTTAAGTATGCAGTTATGATACTGAACTTTACATAGGACTGCCAGAGATCAGATACATTTATATTCAATAATACTCAGATTTGATATGAAAAATAGTTGTTTCCTATATACCTCAGAAAAAGAAAAACCTGAAATCACTTGTATAATGAAGATTTGCAGATTTGGTATTAAAATGAGACATTCTATGTCACTCAAAAAAAAACCCAACCCCAATACATCAATAAAAAATACCAAAATCCCCTTTTGCTTCTGACATCAAGTTTAGACAGCAATGAGCATGACTGTGCTGAGGCAGGCCACTTCTGGAAATTGTCTTCAAGAGCTGAAAAAAGCAGTTACTTTGGAAAGCATACGGATAAATAAAGATGGGTGTTCCTCCTGCTGATACACCTTGACAGCAAGCACTTCAGCAATCACTATTGAGAGATTGTCTACACTTGTGCTGGGAGGCAAAAAACATAACACAGAAATAACCACAATGAAACTACCTGTCTGTTATACACAGATTTTTTTCTGGTTGCATTTTCATATGCAGATAAAGATCCTGCACAATTGCACACACATGTAAGTTAAAGCTGCATTTCTATACAGTAAAGAACTCTCATCTGGTGAGCTGACCACTGGCAGCCAAAACTCCCAGAGTAGCTGGTTGAGGGGCAGAACCATCTGACTGCCACAGGACAAGACCTCAGTGCTGAGTCAGCCTAAGATCAATGGTCTCTGATAAAGGTGGCTCCATAAGAGACTCCTAAAGGGTCTTGGGTTTGGTGAAAGTGAGTCACATGAGACCTTTAGTAACATTGCGAATGAACAAACCAGCCGTGGGGAATCTTGTGCTCTTCTTTCTCTTCCACTTGCTGCCATCTAACGGGTAAACGCAGGGTTTGCAACTTAATTACCATATCCAAAAATAATTTCATTCAGGCAGGAAGTACGTTTCTTTCACAATCCCCACAGGCTTCTGATAGAGAGTAAATTTAGTGACAGTGCACGAACTCGGAAAAAAAAAAAGATAAATAAATTGATGTAATACATTTTCAGCTAATTTCATTCATTATCTTTGTATCCCTGCCTTGTAACACACCTGTACACACCCATTCTTTCCTTTGCAAAGTACCTAAAAGGCTCTGAGGGGAAAACTGAAACAAATTATTATGTGCAGGACATTTATTTCACTTCTCTATGCTTACTTACCATCTGTAGGAGTGAAAACTGTAAGGTTAGCCTTTGGCCCCACCCCAGCACTTGTCTCAGCACTGATGTACACATCGTATGTTGTAAACGGCACAAGGTTACTAAATACAAACTTATGATCTTTTGTGCTGTTATCCAGAATATTACCTGGAATGAAAAAATGAAGAGTTTCTAGCCTCAGAAAAAAAAAAATAAAACAAAACAACAATCCACAGCCACTTTGCAAGATGATGAAAGACGAAAAGCCAAATTTGCTTGTGAAAATGCTAATTTGGCATCAACTTCGTTGGAAATAATACTGAATGTCTAGGAAAAAATGGACAAACAAAAAAGCAACTTCATGAAGGTATGGCTTTTTAAGAGGAAGAGATTTTTTTTTGTTCTAGATAACTCCTAATGCTTTTTCTGTGTGGCCCCAGAAAAACAACAGGATACAGCTCATTAACTTCTTACTTAACTACAGGCAATCATATAATTTATTTATATATACATGTCTGAGTTAAAAAGAAATACAAACCAGACAAGACAGTCTCATGCAGCTGATCATATACTACACAGGAATTAAAATCCTCCAGAAATCTCTAATAGAAAGAAAAGAGAGTAAAGGTAAGATACAGAATAAGCTGCTAACTTAGCCTGTCATTCCTCTCAAAGGATGAAGAAAGCTGATTTCCTCCATTTTCAAGAATACCTCATGTGAATTTAATTACATACTCTTCCTCATGACAGACTGACTTTTCCCTTAAAAGTAATCCAAATGCCCAGGTTTCAGCAGTAGCAGCCATTTTTCTCCTTCTTAGTAGCTGGTGCAGTGCTGTGGTTTTGATGCTCAGCCTGTGAACAGTGCTGATAATAACCGTGTTTTAGTTGCTGCTCAGGAATGCTTACTCTGACCAAGGACTTTCTGAGTCTAATACAGAAATGTATCGCAATTACACATCTTTTTTCCCCTCCTCAGGTGGTCAGCCTTTGAGGGAGACATTCCCACATACCCTAGTGACAAGTATAGCACCTATTCAAAGTCTGACTACATAGATAACGCAGCTACTCCAACTCCAAGCACAGCAGGTACATCAACAAGTACAGCAGCTACGCAAACTCCAACCGCAGCAGAGAGTGCAGCTCCTCCAGCTCCAAGCACAGCACCTACACCAGCCCCAGTGACAAGTACAGCAGCCACATTTGAGAGTTCTGAAGGTTTGGAATAGCCTTTAGGTAACCTTGAGACCTACCTGCTGATTGTGATGGGGATCAGCCTGCTGGCACAGATACAGAATGTGTTTTACCCATGTCCATTTCGTCTGATATCGGAAGTTAAGTGGAGTCCGGTTTGGACCTTGTCTAGGGTTAGACAACGATATAGGAGGACTAAGAGATTTTCCCTGATGCTGGACAGTCATAAATGGAAGGGTGTGTGGGACAGTATAGGCAAGTATCTAGACCATTGGGCTCCTCCAGTGCTTTGGAAGCGTCGGAGATGGAAGGCAGCTGTATGGAGTCCCAAACGACAAGCTGCAGAAACTGCTGGAGGGGAGGGTGAATTATTTTGAGCCTGGTGGGCCCATGACACTTCAGGCCACCAGAGCATAGATTCAACATACAGATGGAGTCATGAACAAGAGGTGGACTTAGCAATGGACACTATTGCCCAGGTTATTCACAAGTGTAAACACCGTACACGGCCTTTCCTGCTCTGAAAGACTGTTACAAGAGATGGAGCCTGACATCATGGACCAGATAGACTCAGCAGCTTTATAGGCATTGGTCCATGCACTAAGGAATGATCTCTCTCCCTCTCTGTGTGGATGCATATATAGAGATATGTATGTAGGTAAGAGAGGTGGTGTATTGAAAATGTGGGATCTGAGTATGACATGAATGGTATGGAATAAGGGGTGGACACTGTCCTGGGTTCAGCAGTAGCAGTCATTTTTCTCTTTCTTAGTAGCTGGTGCAGTGCTGGGGGTTTGACTTTTGGCCTGGGAACAGCGCTGATAACACCGATGTTTTTAGTTGCTGTTCAGTAATGTTTACTCTAACCAAGGACTTTCTGAGTTTCATGCTGTGCCAGGGAGGAGGAGAAGACAGGAGGAAGCAAAGACAGGACACCTGACCCAAACTAACGAAGAGGTACTCCACACCGCAGCACGTCATGACCACTAGATAAAATTGGGGCTGTTACCCAGGAGGGTTAGATCACTGCATGGGTCGGTCTGGGTGTTGGTCAGCGGTTGGTGAGTGGTTGTATTCTCTTCCCTTGTTATTTTCCGTATTATTGTTATTATTGGTGGCAGCAGCAGTGGTTTGCACTATACTTTAGTTACTTGATTGTTCTTATCTCAACCTGTGGCAGTTACATTCTTTTGATTCTCCTCCTCATCCCTCCAGGAAAGGGGTGGGGAGAAGGAAAGGAGGGGAGTGAGTGAGTGACTGCACAGATGATTTGCCAACTAGGTTTAAAACACGACACTAAACAATTTAAAAAGCCTAATAGTAAAAAAGATACATAGCACTGCTTTCAAATATTCCTTCTGGATAGGCATGGACACTAAGAATGCAAGAGTAAGGAAACAATCATAAAACAGAAACAGAAATAGAAACATCAATTCTGACTTACCAGATGGCCCATACAGCTCAACTCTGTAATTAAACTTCCCTGTTACTATGGTTGGTGGGTCCCATATCACTGAGAAAGACTTTGCTGTAACATTGTTCTTGGCAATATTTTGTGGTGGATCTTCTGGAACTTAAACAATATTGGAAAAAGCCTTTGAACACACAATAATTAGGATTTCCAAGAACCACATTATCAGACAATTAATTTTAAACATAGACATTAAATATTCTGAAAGGCAGCTACATTACAAGCACATCTCATTAAAATGACTTTTATTTTATTTCCTTTTTTAAGGTAATGAAAAGGTAAAAAGGTATCACAAGATACCAAGGGAGTTGAAACTATGCTGATAATGCTTAAAAGAAAAGGTAGCAGGGATTCTACCAAATCTAGCATGCACTTTATCATTATATAGATTACATAAAGATGTTCAAATGCCTTCCTAACAAACCACCAACTCTATGGCCAGCCTCAGAATATGGTTCCTTGGCACACAGGCAAGCAGAACTCAAAGGGGAACATTTTAACAAGCTCCATAATGCTCATAAGGTGAGGCTCTAATAGAGATGGGTCCGAAAACTTGGGTGTACCAGTGTGCTGCTAAAATAAAGGAATTACTGAGGCTTGGCCTGAGGGCTGACGGTGCTTGTGGCCCTGTGCATGCCACACAGAGCCACACCAAACAGCAGGCCAACCTCCCTTTTTCCAGACCATGCTTTAATGGATGAACCCTGGCTGTGCAGGCACCCAGTACACAAGGACTGAAGATCTCATCTACCAAACAGCTTACATCTTCCTATGTATTTGGCAGACCTATACTTGTCTGAGTTCAGCAGTAGCAGACATTTTTCTTAGTAGCTGGTGCAGTACAGGGGTTTTGACTTTCAGCCTGGGAACAGTGCTGACAACACCAGTGTTCATAGTTGCTGTTCAGTAATGTTTACTCTGACCAAGGACCTTCTGAGTCTCATGCTCTGCCAGGGAGGAGGGCAAGGTGGGGGGAAGCAGAGACAGGGCACCTGACCCAAACTAACCAAGGAGGTACTCCATACCACAGCATGTCATGACCACTAGACAAACTGGGGCCAGTTACCCAGAAGGGTTAGATCACTGCACGGGTCAGTCTGGGTATTGGTCAGTGGTTGGTGAGCGGTTATATTCTCTTCCCTTGTTATTTCCCTTATCATTACACAAAAAGGACATGGAACTGTTGGAACAAGTCCAGAGGAGTGCCACGAGGATGATCAGGGGACTTGAGCACCTCCCATATGAAGACGGGATGAGAGAGTTGGGGCTGTTCAGCCTGGAGAAGAGAAGGCTGTGTGGAGACCTCATAGCAGCCTTCCAGTATCTG